>CAJQUW010009301.1:0-74791 GCA_907163375.1 Prostheceraeus crozeri
AGTAATGGGCAAAAGACCGTTCCGGGACACCATAAAATTCAAAAAAATAGTATCTTTAAAAACGACTAAATTTATCAATTTATGTCATTATTTCAGGTTTTTAAGACCTAAATGCATGAATTTAGACCGTTCCGGGACACCATAAAATTCAAAAAAATAGTATCTTTAAAAACGACTAAATTTATCAATTTATGTCATTATTTCAGGTTTTTAAGACCTAAATGCATGAATTTAGACCGTTCCGGGACACGATGAAATTCAAAAAAAATAGTATCTTTAAAAACGACTAAATTTATCAATTTATGTCATTATTTCAGGTTTTTAAGAACTAAATGCATGAATTTAGACCGTTCCGGGACACCATAAAATTCAAAAAAATAGTATCTTTAAAAACGACTAAATTTATCAATTTATGTCATTATTTCAGGTTTTTAAGACCTAAATGCATGAATTTAGACCGTTCCGGGACACCATAAAAAATCAATTCAAAATTCAAAATTTCAATAAATCTAGCTGTGCTGCAGTGCGGTTGTATCTCACAAGCCTCTCGCGTCACTATTACTAATGCGTCTGTAATTTCTGCCTGGCTGCGGTTATTTGGTAAAAAATAGATCGGCAAACTCGTCACATCGTGGTCCCTCTCGTCATCCTATCTGTTTTCCCATCCTATCAAAGGTTTTGGAGTATTTCCTAATTTTTCGTATTAATTGCGAACTTTATTCACTCCGTATTTCTCTCTCCGATTCACTTCGCTGCTGCAACATCAGACCAAGTCGGATATCTATCTCCGTGCTATTTATAGACGCTAGTATTGCCGCCTGTATCAACGTGCAGTGCCGCAGTGACACAGTCACCTGTTCATCAGCTGTTTCGGAGCGATCTCTCTAAGACCTTCCCTGTCGGCCCGAAACTAAATTATCGATCGGTCGTGACGTCATAAATTATGTCATCACCAGCAACACGTAGAGAGAATCAACGACAAACACGATCTGGTTCGGCAGCTAATAACAATCAGCTGATGACAGAATTCCGGAAATTAATCAATGAGTCCGAAGACAGAATCATAAGCTCTCTAACTGCTCGACTCGATGGCATTTGCTCAAGACTCCTTGAATTAGAGGAGAGTATCAAAAATGTTAAATCTGTTCAATCCTATCATGAACAAGAGATCAATAACATTAAAGGATACATACTTGAGTGTGAACGGCGAAAGCTGAATCAAACACGACATGACTTAAGTGCTAATCTTATTATAAGAGGCATCGAGGAACCCATGCCTTTTCAAACGGACGGCACAAAGGAAAAGGTAGAAACCATTCTCGAAACAATCACGGGCAGTAACTATCAGTTAGCCGGACCTGTTTTAAGGCTCGGTAAAAAACTTGGGGATAAACCGCGGCCTGTGAAGATAATAACCAAATCTAGAGAAGAAAGGAACTCGTTTCTAGCTAAAGCACGGGAGAAAAGGAACCATCCTTCTATGAATGGAGTCTTTTTTGACGCTGATAAGTGCTTTCTCGATCGCTCGGAGTCAGCAAGACTTAGGACAAAAGCTCGAATTCTCAAGCAAAATTCACCTAGTGCGCATGTTCGCATCTATAAGGGTAAACTTTTCTGCGACAACGAGCTAGTAGACTCTGAGGATCCCTTGAGACATTTTTTCGGCTCTGCGTGACTCTCAGGGCTTCTTCCGCTCTCACGTTATCCCAAAGCTCACATCTTCCGTGATACATACTTCCCTAGTTTCCTCATGTTCAACGCCAGATCAATCGCCTCTCCAGGAAAAATGGATGAACTACGTCTAACCATTTCCACTATTCGGCCTGATTTTATCATCGTCACAGAATCGTGGTTAAATGACAGTCATGACCCAATGCCCTTCCAAATTGATGGTTATATTTCGTTTCGAATGGATAGAGAAGGAAGAATGGGTGGTGGAGTCATTGTTTGGTCGAATTCTAGCATTTCAGTTCAACGCTATTTGCCACATTTGGCCACTCCTGTTGGAGAACATGTTTTCCTCACGTTCAAAGTCAGGAACACCACATACATTCTTTGCGCAACATACATTCCACCAACAAGAAGTGGCGCCATTGATGAGCAACTCCAAAATTTCTTTATTAGTGAACTTGACGTGCTCATGGATTCTAGTCCTACATCTCATATAATTTTCTGTGGAGACTTCAATCGGTTGAAAGTTGACCCTATTACCAATTCACACAACCTGGTGCAAAAGGTTTTTGATCCAACGCGTGATGATGCCATCCTCGACGCCTTTTATATCAGTAATGCCCTTAAGGATGATTATCCCAGAGCTCAAGTTGGTCCACGTCCTTTTCAAAACGTCGCAATTCTCACTGCCAAGTGCTCCTGAAGTCAAGTCAAGCAGACACTATAGACAATTCTAATGAGCGTATAGTGTTCGACTGCAGAGCTCAGTATTTGAATGCATTTATGAATCAGCTGCAATCAATTGACTTCCGATCGGTATACCTTGAACCTGATGTAGACGTTAAAGCTATGATATTTTATGAGAAATTCCGGTCGTGTCTGTCATTGATCCCTCAGAATATCGTAATCATGTCTCCAAGAGACAAGCCATGGATGACGCCCTACCTTAAATTATTGATAACAAGACGGTGGAATGCTTTCCGAAGTGGTGATTTTGCTGAATTTAACAGCCTCAAGGTTAAATGCAAAAAGATGATCGAGAGGTGTAAAGCAGCATGGAGTGATAACTTGAAGCGTCAGGATAAAAACTTCTGGTCTCTTGTCAGAGATGTAACTGGAAAAGTTTTTCGAAATCCCCTTGACTGCATCGTAGCTGATTGCGACAGCATCGAAGCAGCAGCAGACGCTATTCATGAAGCTGTAACCGTCGGTTTCTGCGATCGTGACGTCCTTCCTTTGCCGGAACAAGAGGAAGATTTTAACGACTGGCTACCGCTTACAGAAGTCCAAGACGTTTTCCACGCTCTCGACAAACTTTCCGTCTCAAAATCAACTGGCTCCGATGGAATTCCTAATCGCTTCTACAAAATTGCAGCGCCTTTTATTGCCGAGCCCCTGTGCAACATCCTTAATTCCTCTGTTCTCGAAAGGAGAGTTCCGAAGATATTCAAAGAGTGTATCATCACTCCTATACCGAAGACATCACCGGCGAAACTCAATCAGCTCCGTCCTATCTCACTGCTGAGCGTTCCTAGTAAATTACTCGAACGGCAAGTTTTGAACTCTGTGAAACTGTCATTGCTTCATTGTTCTCCGAATTTTCAGTTCGCCTATAAACCTAAATCCAGTACCACGTCGGCTCTCATCGCATTGCATGATCGTATAACGAAGTCTTTGGACAATCCAAGTGTATCCGCTACTGTACTGCTGTCCTACGATTTTAGCAGAGCATTTGACTCGTTATCGCATGAGCTACTATTGGAAAAGCTCAGAATGCTTCGTCTACCCTTTGGCTTCAGAGCCTGGCTTCACAATTATCTCCATGGTAGAACACAGAGGATAAGACTCAAGTCCACGTTTAGTCATCAAAAGCAAGTCGGAAGTGGTGTGCCTCAGGGCTCCTTATTAGGGCCCTACTTGTTCAATGCATATTGCTTTGACCTCAATCCTATTCATCATGATACTTTTATCATGCAATATGCAGACGACATATGCGAAGTGATAGAAGTCAAACAGCAATTGCAGCCTTCTTACATCTCAAATTTGGCAGATGATGAACTCAACAACATCCGTCAATGGGGAATTTTAAACGGTCTTACCTTCAATGAGTCAAAATCTTTTGCATCTGTGTTTCCAAAGAAGAACTCTGACGTTACCGAGCTTACCTTGCCCATCAGGAAGGTTTCTGAATTCAAGCTTTTGGGCGTCATTTGGTCATCAAATCTGATGTGGCAAAGTCATTTTCGTGTTTTGGAGTCCCGCTGTGCAAGACGACTTTACTTTCTTCGTCTTTTAAGACCAGTTCTCAATCATGACGAACTCTGGAAAGTGTACGAGACACTGATCGAAAGTGTTCTACTTTACTGTTCTCCACTCTTCGGTTCATTGGACTTCAAAAGCATGAATATTATAGATAGATTATGGCGACGCGCTCGTCGGATTATTTGTCCAAAATTATGCAACTGCAAAAGGTATGACAACAGCATCCATGAAAAACGACTGAAAATGATCAGAGGACTCTTTTCTTCAGCGCAATCTCCGACTCATCCTCTTCACTCCATTGTTCAGCCAATGCAGAACGACCGCGTCTTGGTCCCGTACTCGCATACAAATAGACGTAGAAACTGCTTTACTGTGTTTTCAACCATTGTGCATAATGACTTACTTCGCGGCATAGTATGATAACTCTCTTAATATTCTTTTGTCAATGATCTTATGGCACTGTATGCAGCAGTATCACCATGCACTACATTCTTATTTTCATTTTCACAAATAAAAAAGCATTATTATTATTATTATTATAAAATTCAAAAAAATAGTATCTTTAAAAACGACTAAATTTATCAATTTATGTCATTATTTCAGGTTTTTAAGACCTAAATGCATGAATTTAGACCGTTCCGGGACACGATGAAATTCAAAAAAAATAGTATCTTTAAAAACGACTAAATTTATCAATTTATGTCATTATTTCAGGTTTTTAAGAACTAAATGCATGAATTTAGACCGTTCCGGGACACCATAAAATTCAAAAAAATAGTATCTTTAAAAACGACTAAATTTATCAATTTATGTCATTATTTCAGGTTTTTAAGACCTAAATGCATGAATTTAGACCGTTCCGGGACACCATAAAATTCAAAAAAATAGTATCTTTAAAAACGACTAAATTTATCAATTTATGTCATTATTTCAGGTTTTTAAGACCTAAATGCATGAATTTAGACCGTTCCGGGACACCATAAAATTCAAAAAAATAGTATCTTTAAAAACGACTAAATTTATCAATTTATGTCATTATTTCAGGTTTTTAAGAACTAAATGCATGAATTTAAACCGTTCCGGGACACCATAAAATTCAAAAAAATAGTATCTTTAAAAACGACTAAATTTATCAATTTATGTCATTATTTCAGGTTTTTAAGACCTAAATGCATGAATTTAGACCGTTCCGGGACACCATAAAATTCAAAAAAATAGTATCTTTAAAAACGACTAAATTTATCAATTTATGTCATTATTTCAGGTTTTTAAGACCTAAATGCATGAATTTAGACCGTTCCGGGACACCATAAAATTCAAAAAAATAGTATCTTTAAAAACGACTAAATTCATGAATTTAGACCCTTTTTCAGGTTTTTAAGACCTAAATTCATAAATTTAGGCGTTTTTAAAAATACCCACTTTTCAAATTTTTCAAAATCTCAAATTTGTGAATTACAATTTTTACCTTGAAAATCATGACCGTTCCAGGACACCGAAAAAAACATAAAAGTTATGAATCTCAAATTTGAGAATTACAATTTTTACCTTGAAAATCATGACCGTTCCAGGACACTGTAAAATCAGAAAAGTTGAGAATTTCAAATTCATGAATTTTATCCATCTTTCAGGTTTTTAAAACATATCATGTGACTAAAAATATTTCTTTAAAAATGGATGAAACAAAAGTGGAAGAAACCGCAAGAATATATCCTTCGTTATCATATGAACGTAGTTCTACTTTAATGGACATTGAAAAAATGAATAAAGAAAAACACAAAGATAGAGTACGTTATATGAAAGATAAGGAATCTCAAGTATTATTAAGATTAGAGCATTATAAAAAATTAAGAAAGAGATGGACTAAAGTTAAGAATGTAACACAAGGAATTGGCATATTCTTAACAATAAGTTTAGGTGCTTTAACAGTTGTTATATCTTCAGGTGTTTTAGTAATTCCAGTAGTTGCTACAGCTTTAACAGGTACGGGTGTTTTTGCAACTTCACTTGTTACAATGTTAGATAAATCTTTAATAACTAAGAAACGAAAATCATTAAAAACTAAGCATTTACATATTAAAGAAGTCTATGATAAACTACATTACTACTTTCAAAGAGTATGTGATGATAATGTTATTACGTTAGATGAGATTGAAAAATTTGACCAAATAGCTAATGAAGTAAATCAAATATCATTTCAATTACAGTCAGAAAAAGTTGATGATAAGAATAAACAGGATGGCAAAATTTCTAGTGATGGTAAAACTTTTACTAATGGTAAAATTTCTCATGAAGAAAATGACAAAATTTTTTTAGAAGAGCTAAAAACTTTAAGCGAAAATTTAAGCAAAACTTTATTAAACAAAACTTAAAACGAGAAAACTTTAAACGAAAAGATGTCAGACAACAAAGCAATAAAAAAATAATTTGTTCAGTAAAATGTTTTTGTTGTATTCCAATGTTACCACAAAATTCAAATATTATATTTTAAAAATGGATAAAATTAAAGCTGATAATTTTAAAAGAATTAAACAATTAGAAGAGTTAATAAAACAAAGAAAAATTATGAAAGAAAATCATCTTCAACATAGAATGATAAAAGCTGGTATTCAATCTGATATGTTTGAAAAAATGCAGCAAACTGAGCAAGTAAAAACTGATTTTGAAAAAACTATGAAACCATTTAAAACTCTTGAAAAAGAACTTGCAAATAATGATAAACAAATTGATATAACAGATCCAGAGCACAAAACTATATTAGATGACTATGGATTACTAGAATCAAACATTAATAAGAAATTACCAAAATCTATGCAATTTGAACATTCTATCTCATTTATAGATGGAAAAACAATACCTAGATTTTATCTCGGACAAAAAGAAATATTTCCACAACCTTTTCGAGGTTTAATTTTTTCACCAGATAAATCTCCTTTTAATTTAGATAGAAATTTTGTTGATCTTTTAAGAGGAGCAGATTTAAATAATTATGCTGTAGAAGATCTCATACAATATAAAGCTATGTTAGATAGAGTTGGTGCAGTAAAATCTCTTAGACGTTATAAACAATTAGAAAATTTATTATCAACAGGAGTTAAAGTAGGAAAAGGTTTATCTGAAAAACAGAAAACAGAAAAAACTGTATTTTTACCAGATGATCCACAATAATTACTAAATAGATTAAATATTTTAATATCGCCAATAAAAGAAGGACATAATTCTAGTTTCAATGAAATTCATGCTATATTAAAAAGACTGTTAGAAAAGAAGATTCTAAATGACGAGGATTATAAAAGTGTAGCTGAAATATGTTGTTGTTTTTAATTTTTTTATAAAAAAATATTTATTCAAAATTTTAACTAAAAAATGTGTTCAGCAGATTTAGACAAAATTAATAATCACTTAGAAAATTTGACAGAGATTTTGGGTTCATCAAAATTTAGTACGACGTTAAAAATTATAACAACTACTTCATCACACACTTGTAATTTAGAACCCATTCTACATTTGGAACAAAATAAATATTATCAAATTGCATTGACTAGTTTCTCTACATTTAACACTATTCAAAACGTTATCAAAGATGTGAATGATCAATTTAGATATTCTACTGATAAAGGAAAAACGTGGAAAATACTAACTTTTCTTCCTGGTTCTTACGAAGTTGAATCAATATCAAATGAAATTAAGAGAAATTTAGGTATACCATATAAAGATAAGAAACAATTACATTTTGCAGTTGAACCGGCAGTTAATAAATTTTCTCTTACTTTAGACGAAAATCATCAAGTTGATTTTAATCATGATAGATCATTGTCAAAGCTATTAGGATTTAATAAACAAACCTATAGTCAAGGTTATCATTTAGGTGAGAAGATTCCAAAAATAACTGAAATAAATTCAATTGTTGTACATTGTGACATTATTGAAGGAGGGTATATAAATGGTAAATTATCAAATTTAATATTCAGTTTTCCAGCTTTTACTGTACCCATTGGTTATAGATTAAATGTAATTCCACAAACATTAATATATTTCCCTATTACAAGAAAAACTATTAACAACATTAACATTAGAATCACTGATGAAAAAGGACAAGAAATAAATTTTGGAGGTGAAGAGATTATGATAGATCTTTTGGTTCGGGAGGTATAAACTCCCACGCGAAGCTAGAGAAGTTTAATTTTCTTCTTTTTATTATTATTCTTCTTATTCTTCTTCTTTAGAAACAAAAAATTATAAATAAAAATTTTTTTTATTAAAAAATGAGTGAAGTACTACCATTAAATAAAAAAAACTTAAATTTAATCATCATCCAAATTTATCTAATGAAGTTTTGTCAGTTATTTGTGGAAGATCAGGATGTCGAAAAACGTATCTATTATTTAAAATTTTAACGACTCCAAATTTTTTGGATTATAACAATCTTATAATTTATACAACAACAGCAGAACAACCCGTCTATCAATTTTTAAAATATGGATTTGAAAATAATCTTAAAAAACAGCAATTGCTTCATTATTCAAAGAATATGAAAAATCTGAAGATGAAGAAGAAATAAGTTCGTGGTGTGAAGAAGCAGCAAAAAATAGTCAGTTAGTAGAATCCAATAAAAATAAGCATATAAAGATACAATTAATAGATGATAGTGGTAATATGCAAGATCCTAGTAAACTAGATAAAACAATGAAACATTGTGTAATTTTTGATGATTGTGTTAATGATAAAAATCAGTCAGTTCAGAGAAATTATTTCACAAGAGGTAGACATAATAACTGTAGTGTATTTTATTTAACACAAAGTATGTGTTCATTAGATGGAAGTGTTATTAGAAAGAATGCAAATATATTTATACTATTTGAAATAAATGCAAGAAACTTAAGTGATTTGTTAAGAGATTTATGTGTAAAAAATAAAGATGAATTTAAACAATCGTGTAACAATGCTTGGTCAAAAGATTATGGATTTATCACAATTAATATTGATAAAAAAATTCATGATAGAGTTATCGAACAATTGTTCTCTGACTAGGCTTCGCCTCGAGGGGCTTCGCCCCGACTGAAAGTTGATAGAAGATTTGTTTACTGAGTAATAAATAATAAAATTTTTATACTGAGTAATAAAAAATAAAATTTTTATTCTAGACTGATTTAAATAATAAAAAAATTTTTTCCAGACTGATTTAAATAATAAAAATTTTTTTCTAGACGGATTTAAATAATGATAAATAAACTTTAAAAAGGTTCAGTAGTTATTCCATCAGGCAAAATCTTTCTTTTATCATCAAATGGATCTAATGCTAATTTGTGTTCCTCTTTTAAGTACATTTTATGTTTCTTTGAATTAAGTCTATAATTACATGCTGTTTTTATTTCATTATTAAATAATGCATTTTTATAATCTTAAAATGTTATTTGATTAGCCACTGATGCCTTTGAAATTCCTTTTAATGTTTTATGTGTTTTAATATTATTAGTTGTATCATAACAGTAACATTTAGATTTTAAAAATATAGCTTCTGTTATGAAATCTTCATTTCCTTCTAATTCATCTTTTACTTTACATAAATCAGAAGGATGAATGATATCTTTTATTTTATCTATTTCTTTAACAAGTGTAGAATTATACGGTATTGTTAATTCTAAGAAACGGAATCCGTATCTGTAAAGTGTAATTTATAGTTTTTGCCATAAGCAGGTGCTAAATAATCATATATAAATCTATACATAAATAGTTTAGCTAATTCTAATATAGTGAATCCAATAAAATTAAACTTATCATGTTTTACGCTAATTCGACGTAAATGTACAGCACATAGTTCATCACTAAATCTAGTAGTTCTTTTATATGTAGGTTTCCTTGTTAAATTTTGAAACCTATCTCTATCATAAACTATTTCAATATTTTGTATATTACGCACATTTTCTAAAGTCTTCCCATAAAATGCATTATTCATTAATTTGAAGAACACGTTTCCAAAATCATCTTTATTTCTTTTAGCTATTTTACGTTTTTCAATATTGAACTCTATATAATTTTTTAACCATTTAGATTTTTGATAAAATAGTTTTCGATGTATTTTGGTGAGAATCATTCCATGTTCTAAATACCAATCTAGCATTCTTCCTTCAACAACATACTTTCCTTTATTACTTTGTGTTAAAGTTTTTTTGTTGGTCCGTATTTCTTAGGAATTATAGATTTTTGATAATCTGAAAAATCTTCTATATTGGGAATTTTGTTTTCGGGACAGAAAGGAAAATATTTTGTTTTATCTTTTATTTCATCAGGGTATACTAAATCAACTTCATATATATAACCATGATTATAATTTCCATCATATGTTTTTTGATAATCTAGAATATTACACCATGACATTTCACCTGTTGGTAATTCTTGTATCATGCAAGAAGAATATAAGCTATTAAAATCATAATATAACAAATAGTTTTCTCTCATGATTTCATCAACTGCTGCTTGACTATCTTGATATTTTGATTAAACAATTTTATAAACTGATCACTTTCTTCTGGAGATAAAGGTTTCATTATTCCATAATCATCAGGATTTACTTTTTTATTGTAACACTGTACATAACGATTACCTAAAACTGATGAAACTCCACCTATAATTCCAGATTCAAAAAATAATAATTTATCATATGTATTTTCTTTATAATGTTTAAGTTTAACACCGGTATGTTTCAATCCTGCTAACCATGTTAAACCTGGTGTAGAATAACAATAACATGGATCTATTCCGTAATATTCTAAACACATATCACGAAAGTTTTCGAAAAGATCAGCTAGTATTAATACATCTATCTGAAGATATTTCATTGTATAATCATACATTGTTTTACAATTTAACTCTCTCCAATTCTTTTCAGCTTCTGCATAGTCTTCTTCAGATAATTGTGATTGTTTTAATGTTGATTTAAATTTATCTATTGGAGGAAGTTGTTTTTCTTCCATAATTTTATTCACAGAATTAAAATCTCCAGTTAAACCAGTCTTCGACTGTGAACCACAGGTTAAATATTCATACGGAAATATTCCTTTCAAAGGTTTTAAATTATATTTATTTAATATTTTACATTGTTCAGATTTCAAAATTTTTCCCATAACATCTAATGAATAAGAGAAAAAAATCTAAATGCATCTAAAATTCTAATACAACCTAATTGCATTGAAAAATATTCTTCTTCTGTTTTACATAGTACATTCATTTGTTGTTGTTGTAATTTTTCAGATGAAAATAAATCTTTCATTATTAAATGGAAATCATATCTAGAACCATTATAGAAATATAGAGGAACAAAGTTATATTTAAATTTATTAGCATTAAGATTACAAGAATTATGTGCTGCACCTCTATATAATCCATTTAGATGATCATGATCTTTTACTTTGACGGCAGAGCCGTCGCTTCGCTCTGCAATTTTTATAATTTTTTGTAAATTCTTTTCCACAGTAATAACAATTTGTTTCATTAACAAAATTAATTTTTTCTTCATCCGTTAATGGAAGCATTGGTATATTTGTTTCAAGCAATTGTGAAAAATAATTTTGTAATTCTTCTACTTTCTTTGTAAACATTTCTGAACTATCTTCACCATAGTATTGATAATATTCTGATTTAAATAATTCAGGATAATTTGAGTGAATGTACATTCCCCAACATAATGGTTTTTGATCAAATAAATATTTTTCTTTACTTTGTTCAGCTGCACTTTTTTCATAATTATCATTTTCAGAATCGGGCGAAGCCCTAGAACCTTCGGTTTGATTTTGTGTCATATTAACATTATATGCTTCGAAATCACAATAAATAGTAAAGGGTACTTTATTTTTCAAATAATGTCTATTATATATTAAATAATCATCTTTAGGAAAAGTATTTTCAACTGCTTCATTTTGTTGGCAATTCTCCAAATGTCTATTCATTTCTTCTTTAGTTCTAAAGCTCGTCATACATTGGAGACAAGGAAAATTAGCATTATCTGAAGTTTTTGTAAATATAGAAACATCTTTACACAATATAAAATGACCCTGATAATATAATATATTCGCTTGTGCTGGTTGTTTTGTTTGTTTTAATTTTTCAAATTTATCTTTATATATTTCATGTGTTTCATCAATTTCTTTTGTAAGATTAAATGTAATTCGATTTTGATTTAATATTTGTAGCTGTTGTTCATATTCTTTATTATATTGTTCTTTATATTGTTGTTGACATTTTTTTAGACATTCATTTATTTTTTGATTGGTTTCATTATTTAATTCTTTATTGTCTTCATTATTTAATTCTTTTTTGTCTTCATTTAATTTTTGAATCGTTTCTATCTTATTTTGATATTTATGGCCATATTCTTGTACTAATATTTTTGTTTGTTGTTGATAATCTGTTTTACATTTTTGTAAAATTTCATTTAAAGTTTGTAATTTTTGTTGATATTCTAAAGATAAAGATGAATATTTGTAATTTTAATCATCATTACGTCCTTTATAATTATTATGATTAATCATTATTGGTGATAATGTTTTAACAACTTCAAATTTTTCAGTACATATTATATTTCCTTGGTAAAAAATAATATGATGCATGTAATTTCCTCTATCATTATATGCTATTTCTCATTGACATAAATTTTTATTCAAATAAAATTTTTTTGAATCTGAGTAAAGTGTAGTAATATTACCAATAGAAACATAATTCACATTTAATTGAAAAACATTTACTTCTATTAAATTTTTATTCTTTTTATGAAACTTTTTTAACCTATTATAATCATATGGAAATTCATCTAAGCCATCAGAAAGATCAAATTCATTTATGTATTCTTCTTTATTGTAATGACTTAGTCTTTCTTTATGATATTCTGCAGGATGTAAATGTGCTATAATACTCCACAGAAAACAATAATCATCTTCATTTTTTATGTTGATTATTTGTGGTGAACTGAAAGTTAAAGGAACATAACTACCACCAGTATTATTTTTATATTTATCAATTACTATTTTCTTTGATAGTATTTTAACAAATCTCCAACCAGATTCACGTAACTATGCTTCAATTATACAATTTTCTAATTTATTTATCATCGATTCAAATATGGGTTGTATATCATTTATATTATGAATTTCTTGTGAATTTGTAAAATGTCCTTGTATTATTTCTTCAGGAATTCCATCAGGTCCATTTTTTGTATAAAGTACTTCTACATTCATATAACATTTGGAAGATTTCTTAAATATTTTGAAAAAGTTTGTTAATACATTATAAAAAGTTTTATCGGTTTCATTATGTTCAACAGATTCATTAAATAAATATTTTATATCTGTTACCGCTTCATCGGTTCGTTCAGCTTCATCAAATTCATCAGTATCGCTAAATAAATATCTTCCATCTGGTACGGGCCAAGCCCTAGAACCTTCGGTTTGTATGGACTCATCTTCACTATTAAAAACTTTTTTATATTCCGAATGTGAATAATCATCAAACATTTTTTTAACTTTTATATCAGTAGGTAATGTTTCTAGATAGTTTTTATAACTATTTAATTTTAATATATTTCCTTCATCAACTCGTTCTACATTTTGTAAATGCAATTTACTATTTAAATGAGATTGATAACTTCTTTTTGTTTGCAACTTTTATTTACATAAGTTACAATAAAACTTGGTATTTTCCATTTTTCTTATTTTTTTTAAAAAAATTGTGTTTTAATTTTAGATATAGACATTCTAATATCAAGGTCTTGAGAGTTACTTTATTATATATTTCACGTTCTTTAGTTATTTTATTTTCTTTGACACATTAAGTTTTATCATATAACGTTTCATCAAAAGATAATTTAAATTTATTTTCACTAAATATTGATTCTTCATCATCATCAATTGATTCTTCATCATCATCATAAATTGATTCTTCAACATCATAAATTACACTTTTTGGTATAGGATGCCATTCCCTGATAGGATACCATTCTCTTATTGGAATATCTAACTCTAAATTACATTTTTTATCTGATAATAATATAATAGAGAAAAATACTGGTCTTTGATCTCTTTTGGAAAATTTAATAACACCACCATAATCTGAATCATTTTTAGTTTTTATTAAAGATGATGTAAATCCTAATTTAAATTTTGTAGACCCGACACATAGTTGTCTAACAGTATCTTCAACTATACCATCATTATTATTTTCAATTGCAAGAAAATGAAATTTAGATAAATTTTGATTATATGTAGTATTAATATCATGTACATCAGTATGCGATATAAATGTTTTCTTCACTTAAATTTTTATAATTACTAATATTTTTATAATCTTTTTTACCATTTACACCATTTTCAGATGTTTCAGAATCATCATTTATATTATCATCATCTTTATCAGATTCTTCAATATGATTCAGAGGATTATTATGATTATGATTATGGACATTGTTAATAGTATAAGGTGTCGTCCACATAGTATAAGGTGTCGTCCACATATAAATTTTCTCTTGTTGAGCTAAACCATTTATATAAGATTTTAGCAAATTAATATTTAAATTTGAATATAATCCTATATAAGTATCATCATCATATCTTTGCGGCATTTCTAATGTTTCTTGTTTATAAATTGTATCTCTATAATATACTTGACATAATAATTCTTCGTTATGTTTTTTACTCCCTATATGAATATTATATTGGTTTTGTTCATCAACAAATAATCTTATTTTTTCCTTTGAGAAAGATTTTAATTTTTAAACTAATTCTTTAATATTGATATAATTAATAATTTTAGTTTCTATCCAATCAGTATTACTAATCGGCAAAACTGCTCTAATAAATCCGTAAACATTATTATGTCCTATTATAACCATATTTTCTTTATTTAATTCTACATATGCAACATCATTATATTTACTTACAATCTCCATAAATTTAATAAACGGATCACCTGGAAATATACAATAATTAGTTTCTATAGAAGGTAAACCTTTAGTCCGTTCTCTAAATATTTCTGCTTGTAATTCAAATAAAATATTAACATCTATACATGGATTATTATTATTATTATCAAAACATTTATTTTCAAATCCCGTTGATCTCGTCGAATAAGAACAGGATGATGCGGACGAATATATTTTTTTTAAATTTGCTTTATCCATCTTTTTATTTTTATTAGAAAAAATTTTATTTTTTTTTATTTTTATTAGAAAAAATTTTTTTTCTCATTATATAAAAAAATTATTTTATTGTTAAAAAATGATGTTACCAAATGTTGGTGGAGGTGCATATATCCCGAATAATCGTGAATTAGAAATAGAGATAGAAAATTATATCATGAAAACTGGAGACGTTTTATCTGGTCCATTGCATCTTTCTATTCTTCCGCAACAAAATACAGAGTTGACAAATAAGCAATATGTTGATACACAAATCAATGACTTAAAAGAAAAATATATAAACGATGTTTTGGTTCCACTGATGAATGAATTAAAGTTGCTTAAACTTAATGACAAATCATTAAACGAAAAATTATTAAAATTTGATAAAAAGGATAGAGAGCTAGAAGCAGATATAGCAAAACTTTTTAAAAAGATTTCAGAACAATCAAAAATTTTAATATTACTTTCTTTAAATTTAAAATCTGCCGTAATTAAAAATAAACATCAGATAAAAATGTTAAAAGAACAATTAGAAGATGAAATAGAAAATCTACCTGAAAGAATTTAAAAAAAATTTAAAGCAGTTACAAACTACATTCCAAAAAAGTGTTGATGAATTAAGTTCTAAAATTACTCAACAAATGAAAAAGATAAATAGAATAATAAATGAAGTAAACTCACTTAATGAAAAAGTTGATAAAATGAAAACTCTTAAAATAAATTTAGAAAATGAATTAAAGAAAAATTTACAAGAAAACTCTAAAGAAAATAAAGAACAGTTAGATGCTGTTAAAAGACAATTACATGTTCTTAAAATTAAGTTAAATGCTCTTCAAACGGCGTTGAAGATGAATCAGGAGAAAATGCAAGTTAATAGAAAAGAAATTAAAGTACATCACACGCTACTTGACGCAATAGATAAAGTGCAACAGACAATTAATAAAGTTATCTCGAAGTTGTTGTCCATTCACAAACGTAAATCTTGATCGGAGCGAAGCTCCTCGAGGCTTTAGCCAATCATAAACGTAAATATTAACGTAAATATTTTTTCCCAAAAGACAAATTTATTCCTAAAAAATGCCTATAATTTATAAACACAATCCTAAACATTTTGCTTCAAATCAAAGAATTGCTCATGAACCACGTATGAATCCTGTTTATCATTATGATAATAGAGAAACAGTTCACACGGAAGGAGCTGGCATCTTTTCTGGTATAGGAAGTATCGTTAACTTGATTAAAAATAATAAAGATTTGATTTCATCTGCTGCTAAAGGAGCAGCTGCTATAGGTAGTACAGCTAGTGCAATATCAAATGCTGTTAAGTCTCAAAACGAATTAAAACAACTAGAAGCTATTCGTAAACTTAGGAATGATTCTGAAGAACTAAAAAATTTAAAAAAAACTTTCAGAGGAAACAAAAAACGAAATTGCTAACATAGCTGTAGGGGGTGAAACCTTGAGGAGCGGAGCTCCGTCTGATAGTAAACATAAGAAGAAATCAGTCGTAGCCATAAAACGTTCAATTGAAGAAATAAGAGGTAATGGCGTGAGCAGCAACCTTCGGTCTAACCAGCAAAGCTGTAGCGGAGCTGGTCTAGGAAAATTACAAAATATATTTTTTAGTAAAATTTTTTTAGCAAAATTCTAAAATTATATTTTACTAAAATTTTTTAGCAAAATTTTTTCTGTGTGTGAGAAAAAACAAAAAGTCAAATTATTTTTTATAAAAATGTCTTCGCTTATCGAAAATAAATTTGAATTAGATAAACCACCAGGTGTTAGTTATAATCAAAAAAAGAATGACTATATAAGAATTGCTATGAATCCCGGATCTTCCAGTAGAGTGAATACTGGAGGTGATTTAATTTTTGAAGTTGATAATCAGCAGAGTTATTTATATTTATCTGATTCATTTTTACACTGTGAATATTCTTTATATAGTGATGCTAATTTTACAACACCATTACCAGAAACCGATAATATTGCATTAGAGAATAATTTCTTTCCAAGATTATTTACACAAATGCGTTTAGATGTTGCAACTCAAAATATAGAAACAATAAGTGATTCTCCAGGTGTAATTGATACAATGCTTAGATTTGTAACAATTGGTGAAAATAATAAAAAGTATGAAATCGAAGGTTGGTTTCCTGATACTAATGATGGTATAATTGTTGATGATTTAACTTACGCTGGAACAGATGCAGCAGGAATTGCGAAAGATGTAGAAAATATTGCAAAACATTTAAATAAAACAAACAATAGTGCATATAAAGAAAGACGTGAATTTAACAAGAAAAGTAAACAGACAGTAAATTGGTCATTGTCTCCATTATTCGGATATTTAGATTATGATAAAATATCATATCAATTAAAATTTAAGTTAATAATTCATCGTACAGCAAATAATGAATTAATCTTTTTTGGCAAGACTGGAAAAAAAGCATATTTAAAAATTGATAGACTTGAATGGTGGATTAAGCATATTACTCCTAGTTTAGAGATTGAAACAGCTATTGCAACAAGATTAAATACTAACAAACCAATTCCAGTAAATTTTCTAAAGCGTACTGCTAGTTCAGTAACTTTTTCAGAGCAAAGATTTAACTGGCATTTTACTAGAACTGCGAATACTCCAAGATATTTATTACTAACATTTCAAAGAAATAATTCTCCAAGTTTTGATAAGAACAACAATCTTTTTCATATTAATACAATTCGAAGTTTACAAGTTTCATTAAATCAAACCCGATATCCAATTGATCCATTAAGATTTGATGATACCAATAATCAATTTATGGAAGGATATGATTCTTATCGACATCTTTGTATAGAATTTGGAGTTGAACCACAATTAACTCCTGGAGATTGGAGACATTTATATCCTGTTTTCTGTTTCGATTTAAGTGCACAATCTGAAGATATTATCAAGACTGGTTGTGATGTAACAATTAATATTGAAAAAAAAGATTCCACAACTTCATTGATGGCTTATGGTTTATTGTTAGAAGATGTAAAATATTCTATTGAAATTCTTAATGGAAAGATGGCTAGGATAAGTTAATTAAATCCTTAGATTAATTTTTTTAGTAATTAGTAATAAAAATTTTTTGTAACTAGAATAGATTAAAAAAATTCTTGGATTAAAATTTATTCATAACTAGAATAGATTAAAATTTTTGATAACTTAAAATTTTTTTATAAAAAATGTCGCAAGCGAAAAGTAATAATAATAAAACTGTTGAATTAAAATTACGTAATATAGTTGACAAAAATACACCTAAAACTATTACGATTAGCAAAAAAAAGTATTACATAAGTAAACCAATGATAGAGAATATTCAATTACAAGAAGAAAAGAATGGTGGAATTCTCCCATTAATTCCACTAATAATAGGTGGCATAGCAGCTGCAGGAAGTGTTGCAGGTGGGACAGCTGGTCTTGTCCAAGCAGTAAATAAAAATAAATCAGAGAATGCAGCATTAGAAGAACAAAAACGTCATAATAGAGAGTTAGAAAAAGTTGCTAGGGGTGACGGAATAGTAGATAATTTCATTAGTAAATTAAATTTGGTTGATGAAGGAAAACGAGTTCTTAAAAATATTCTCCACAATGTTGATGATTTAATTGAAATTAAAGAAACTAAAGATGGTTCTGGAATATATCTAAGTCCTAGTATGATAAGGTAAAACATTTATTTTATTTTATCTTTTAAAACTTTTTTATCTTTAAAAATGAATTCTACAAATTCCGAAAATTTAATTAAATTAAAAATTGCTAATTTTAATTTATTAAATTATCTATTAAACAAAAATAAAAACTCAAATTGTCAGCATATTGGAGGTGACATACAAAAAACATTAGAAAACTTTCCTGGATTTATTTGGAGTAAATATTCGAAAGAAAAACATCTTCCTGGTCATTCATATACCGGCCCAGGAACTCGATTAGATATAAGACTAGATGAGAATAATAATCCGAAACCAGGTGAAGAACCAATAAACAGAGTAGATGCCGCAGCTTACAGACATGATTGAGCTTATCGAAATCATGATCTAAAATCTCGTCATGCAGCTGATAAGAAGATGATTCAAGAATTAGATAGTATTCAGAATCCTTCCTTTAGAGAAAGAATTGAAAGAATGTTTGTTAAGAAAGCTTTACAAGCTAAAATATTATTCGGTCAGGGTTTAAATGAAACGACAGCAAAGCTGTCTGAGAGCAACGCTCGAACTTATGCCTCCGAAATTCATAAAGAATACAGAAGGCCTAAAATTGAAAATAAAAGTATTTAATAAAGATGATATTTGGAGTGCTGATCTTATTCATATGCCGAATGAAAAAGATTATAAATACGCATTGACCGTTATAGATTTATATACACGATACGCTTGGGTAAAGTCTTTAAAAAATAAAAGTGGTCTATCAGTTAAATATGCGTTTGAAGAAATCTTTAAAGAAAGCAATAGAAAGCCAAGGAAATTGTTTGTTGATAAAGGATCGGAATTTTATAACAGAAATGTTCAGCCACTATTTGAAACTGTTTATTCAACTGAAAACGCTGGAAAGGCTGTAGTAATTGAGCGATTCAATAGGACGTTAAAAAATAAATTATTCAAGAAATATTCTGAGCAAAGAAATCAGAAATGGTTGAAGATATTACCAGGAATTGTAGAGCAGTACAATAATAAAGTTCATTCTGGCATTGAAGAAACTCCAAAGAATGCTTCTGACGACCCTGATTTAATACGAAAGAAAATATTCGAGAATAATTATTCGAATGAGAGTAATCCGAATTTGCAGAAACTTAAGCCAAAATTTAAAATTGGTGATAGAGTTAGAATATTTAAGTATAAGAATAAATTTGAAAAAGGCTTCGTCGGATACTGGACGAAAGAGATATTTGAAGTTTGTAAAATAAATCAAACTTATCCGATTACTTAAGAAATCAAAGTTTTAGATGATGAAGATATCAGAGGCCGATTTTATCAAAATGAATTACAACGAACTGATTTTTAATTATCATTATCATTATTATTGGAACTAACGTTTCGGGAATGAAATTCCCTTGTTAGGCGTAGCCATAGAACCTACGGTTCGTTCAATTCTAACATAATACCAAGAAATGGTACTCCTTTTTGTAATTTAAATAAAACATAAAGACATAATTGACCACAATAAGTAGTTCCTGGTTTTTGAATTTGAAATGTATTATAAATTCCATTGCCAAGTAATTTTTTGACTTCGTTTGTTGGAGGTAATCCATAAGAGTCGAACCAATAGTTCTCAGCCTCTGGGCGGTCGAAATAGTAATTATCTCGATTTTTATTAAAGATACCTGATAATAGCCATAAAGATACCTGCAGACCACTGTATTCCTTTTTGGTCTAACGTATGAAGATTTGTTATGAAATTTATAGTTATTGTTGGCTTATTTTTTAGGAATTGTAATTCGTCTCACATTAGAACATGAAAATTCTTTATTCCCAATTGATTTGCGATTTTCTTTAAATCGAAATTCGTTGTTGTTTGCGTTCCATATAATTTCAAAAACTCATTTATGTTGCTCATTTTATAAAAAAAAATTCTTAAGGGTCCCCTAGAAGTCATAAGGGAGGGGGTATTGATTTAAAACTGTTCTCTAATGATGACTTTCCTTACTACTTAGTCAGAAGGGGGGTATTGATTTAAAACTGTCCCATAATGATGACTTTCCTTACTACTTAGTCAGAAGGGGTATTGATTTAAAACTGTTCCATAATGATGACTTTCCTTACTACTTATTCGATTTTCAAATCATTTAATTGAATCTAAATTGAAAAGGTACATTTGTAAAAGATCGGTTTATTAGCGGAGTTAGTGTTTCACACATCTTTAGTCAACTGCAAATCATTTCTCATCAATATGTGAAAATTCTTTATTCCCAATTGATTTGCGATCTTATTTAAATCGAAATTTGACGTGGTTTTGTTTGCCGTATATTTTTAGAAAGTCTCTAATGTTACTCATTTTAAATGGAATAAAATCTATTTCAGAAATTTCTCAAAAGAATTGCCGTGTAGCAGCTGCTAAAATTGTGTTAGCTGATACGAGTGAAGGAAATCACAGACAATAGCGCATGATGTGGGTTGTGAAATCTCATTCACACTATGAGAACAAAAGAACAAATACAATCTAAACACAATAGACATATGAGAGAGAAGAGAAATGAATGAGCATTTCTCTTCATTTTGGTTTCCATAACAATCATTCATGCGACATTATTTTGAATGGAAAAATACACCAATTGTCGAATCATGTCGGCACTTTTATCGGCAGCCATATCGACACATTTTCCGGCTCCCAGAACAATTTTGGTGTAAATTTCCATTAGCGTTCAAGGTCATTCTGTTAAAAGCATACGGGAATTATTCTCATTGAAGACAAGCAATTGTTTTAAAGAATGCATGTCATTGTGAATACAATATTCCTGTAACAGACAGGATAGAGAGAGAGAAAGAAAGAAGTCACGCTGCTCCGTAAAAGCTTAATTGAGATAACGAACGATATATTCTTTCGGTTTCTTCCACTTTTGTTTCATCCACTTTTGTTTCTTCCATTTTTAAAGAAATATTTTTAGTCACATGATATATTTTAAAAACCTGAAAGATGGATAAAATTCATGAATTTGAAATTCGCAACTTTTCTGATTTTACAGTGTCCTGGAACGGTCATGATTTTCAAGGTAAAAATTGTAATTCTCAAATTTGAGATTCATAACTTTTATGATTTTTTCGGTGTCCTGGAACGGTCATGATTTTCAAGGTAAAAATTGTAATTCACAAATTTGAGATTTTGAAAAATTTGAAAATTGGGTATTTTTAAAAACGCCTAAATTTATGAATTTAGGTCTTCATAACCTGAAAAATGACCAAAATTCATGAATTTAGACCATTTAAAAAGTACCATTTTTTGAAAAATCGGTATCTTTAAAAACGACTAAATTCATGAATTTAGGTCTTAAAAACCTGAAAAAGGGTCTAAATTCATGAATTTATGTCGTTTTTAAAGATACTATTTTTTTGAATTTTATGGTGTCCCGGAACGGTCTTTTGCCCATTACTTTTTTGTCTGAATTTTCCATCGATGAAAAAATAGTTCAGTACTTTTGTCGTCATCCCCTCAAGTAATTCATAAGGGGAAAACCAATTCGGTTCAGCTTCAAGGAATGGGCACTGTGTCGAATTAATGGATACACTTTTGCCTTCGTTGTGTATCAAGGAAAGGATGCGATCGGAGAATCAATTTATGAATCCTTCAACCTAGGTTCGAAGGTCGTTCTCAATTTGCCGATATGGTTCCCAGCGGCAGTGAGTTACTCTTTGATAACTTTTTCACGGATTATCAATTGCTGAAAGAATTAACTGCCAAAAATGTTAGAGCAACTGGAACCGTACGACTGAATAGGACTCGACATTGTCCAATCTATCCAAAGAATGATTGGAAGAAAAAGGAGAGGGGTGAAATGCAGGCTGCTACTTCATTGGATTCTGGAACTTGTGCTATTGCCTGGAAGGATAACAATCTAGTTACTGTACTTTCAGACACTCGTGGAATAGAGCCAATGAAGAAGGTAAATAGAAAAGTCAAAGGAAAAATAGAAAGTAAAACTGAAAAGTATAAAACTGAATAGTGGAAAACTGAAAAGTATCGTACAAGTATCAGAAGGAAAAATGGTACTTCCCGGTAGTTACGCACACTTTGGATGCGGCAGTGGTCAATAGCCATGAACTTTACAAGATAACAACAGCGCATGAAAGAAAAATGGATCTGCTAGAGTTCAGGTGTCAAATCGCTTCCTGTCTTCTGAAAGAAGAACCGAGCTGTGCGCCAAAAACAACTTCAAATCTAAGAAAACAGTCGTCTGATGTTCGCCATTTGGGAAACCATTCTCTTGAGAGAACAGGAGGTAATGATTAATGAATTAAGAATGTCAGAAAACAATGCAGGATTTGCGACCGTGGTCTTCATGTAGAGTGCTTTGACATTTTTCATTTCAATCACTTATTACAATTATTGATTATTTCCGTAACCCATTATTTGATTGATAATGTTTGATAATCATGTTTTGAGTTATTTTCGAAGGTATAACTATATTCAAAAGAAAAGTCTTTTTGAAAGTATATTAACGGACGCGGGCCCCAAATGGGACTTAGCTGGTATTCTAGGATAACATCTTTACGTTGCTTTTTTAGTCAGATAATATGCTCAGTAGTATGAAAGGACTAGGGTAAATATATAAACTTAATAAATGAACCAAAATTTTAGGAGCGGCTTTAAATGGGTTAAGGAGAAATCATGTAACAGACTGACTGCTTGCAGCCTGTTCATCCTGATCCATTAGTCGCCCAATTTAAGTAGCAGCTTTGATACTTTCATTCAGTTTTGAGACAATGTTAATTTCCCTACATGGGAGGAAATTCATGTTTGTAATCATGAAAATGAAAAGACACTGTTTTGGCACCGCTATTTTAAAAGGGCGTTTTTTCACCTTTTTTACTTTTGTTAGGATATAACGACGCCATCACAGACAATGCTTTATCAATTTTTCTCGAAAAGAAAAATGGTCGCAAGCAGCTGTATTATATAAGTCTATTGTCTTTTAATGAATAACCAATATCTCTTGCAACAACCCATGAAGTCGAGAAACTAGCCATCAATATTCACATCATGAAACATCTTCCTAGCAAACATCTTCATTTTTTCCTAGCATGAAAATCAGTAATGGACAAAAGACCGTTCCAGGACACCATAAAATCAAAAAAATTAGTACTTTTAAAAACGACATAAATTCATGAATTTAGTCCCTTTTTCAGGTTTTTAAGACCTAAATTCATGAATTTGGTTCATTCAAAAAGTACCATTTTCGGGCGAAGCCCTAGAACCTTCGGTTCGATTTTCACCCCCGCCAAAATCATGACCGTTCCAGGACACCAAAAATTATAAAAGTTGAGTATCTCAAATTTGTGATTATGACATTTTTCATTGCTTAAATCATGACCGTTGCAGGACACCGAAAATCATAAAAGTTGAGAATTTCAAATTCATGAATTTTATCCATTTTTCAGGTTTTTAAAATATATCATGTGACTTGCGGGACATCGGAGATGTCTTCCAGGGCTTCGCCCGTTAAAAATATTTCTTTAAAAATGGAAGAAACAAAAGTGGAAGGAACTTCAGAAATGGATGAAACAAAAATGGAAGGAACTTCAGAAATGGAAGAAACAAAAGTGGAAGGAACCTCAAGAATATATCCTTCGTTATCTCAATTAAAAATAAGTGAATTAAATATTGAAAAACACAAAGATAGAGTTAGGTATATGAAAGATAAGGAATCTCAATTATTATTAAGATTAGAGCATTATAAAAAGTTAAGAAAGAGATGGACTAAAGTTAAGAATGTAACACAAGGAATTGGCATATTCTTAACAATAAGTTTAGGTGCTTTAACAATTGTTATATCTTCAGGTGTTTTAGTAATTCCAGTAGTTGCTACAGCTTTAACAGGTACGGGTGTTTTTGCAACTTCACTTGCTACAATGTTAGAAAAATCTTTAATAACTAAGAAACGAAAATCATTAAAAACTAAGCATTTACATATTAAAGAAGTATATGATAAACTACATTACTACTTTCAAAGAGTATGTGATGATAATGTTATTACGTTAGATGAGATTGAAAAATTTGATCAAATAGCTAATGAAGTAAATCAAATATCATTTCAATTACAGTCAGAAAAAGTTGATGATAAAAATAAAAAGGATGGTAAAATTTCTAGTGATGGTAAAACTTTTAGTGATGATAAAATTTTTTTAGAAGAGCTAAAAACTTTATTAGACAAAACTTTATTAAACAAAACTTAATACGAGAAAATTTTAAACGTGAAAACTTTAAACGAAAAGATGTCAAACAACAAAGCAATAAAAAAATAATTTGTTCAGTAAAATGTTTTTGCTGTATACCAATGTTACCACAAAATTCAAATATTATATTTTAAAAAAATAGACAAAATTAAAGCTGATAATAAAAAATAAAATATTAAAACATTCTATTTATATATTTTTATTACTCGGTAAACAATTGTTCGATAACTCTTTCATGAATTCTTTTATCAATATTAATTGTTATAAATCCATAATCTTTTGACCAAGCATTATTACACGATTGTTTAAATTCATCTTTATCTCTTATACATAAATCTCTTAACAAATCACTTAAGTTTCTTGCATTTATTTCAAATAGTATAAATATATTTGCATTCTTTCTAATAACGCTTCCATCTAATGAATACATACTTTGTGTCAAATAAAATACACTACAGTTATTATGTCTACCTCGTGTAAAATAATTTCTCTGAACTGACTGATTTCTGTCATTAACACAATCATCAAAAATTACACAATGTTTCATTGTTTTATCTAGTTTACTAGGATCTTGCATATTACCACTATCATCTATTAATTGTATTTTTATATGCTTATTTTTATTGGATTCAACTAATTGTTTATTTTTTGCTGCTTCTTCACACCACAAATTTATTTCTTCTTCATATTCAGATTTTTCGTATTCTTCGAATAGAGAAGCAATTGCTGTTTTTGTAAGATTATTTTCAAATCCATATTTTAAAAATTGATAGACGGGTTGTTCTGCCGTTGTTGTATAAATTATAAGATTGTTATAATCCAAAAAATTTGGAGTCGTTAAAATTTTAAATAATAGATATGTTTTTCCACATCCTGATCTTCCACAAATAACTGACAAAACTTTATTAGATAAATTTGGATGATGATTAAATTTAAGTTTTTTTTTATTTAAAGTCATTTCATTCATTTTTAAAGTAATAAATTCATCCATTATTGAATTAGTGTTTTTAGAAACAAAAAAATAAAATTAAATTTTAATTTAAGTTTATTTTTTGTTTCTAATAATAAGATTAAAAAGATTAATAAGATTAATAATGAAAATGATACAAAAAGTTAAACTTCTCTATTGTAGCGTAAAAATTTATACCTCCCGAACCAAAAGATCTATCATAATCTCTTCACCTCCAAAATTTATTTCTTGTCCTTTTTCATCAGTGATTCTAATGCCAATGTTGTTAATAGTTTTTCTTGTAATAGGAAAATATATTAATGTTTGTGGAATTACATTTAATCTATAACCAATGGGTACAGTAAAAGCTGGAAAACTGAATATTAAATTTGATAATTTACCATTTATATATCCTCCTTCAATAATGTCACAATGTACAACAATTGAATTTATTTCAGTTATTTTTGGAATCTTCTCACCTAAATGATAACCTTGACTATAGGTTTGTTTATTAAATCCTAATAGCTTTGACAATGATCTATCATGATTAAAATCAACTTGATGATTTTCGTCTAAAGTAAGAGAAAATTTATTAACTGCCGGTTCAACTGCAAAATGTAATTGTTTCTTATCTTTAAATGGTATACCTAAATGTCTCTTAATTTCATTTGATATTGTTTCAACTTCGTAAGAACCAGGAAGAAAAGTTAGTATTTTCCATGTTTTGCCTTTATCAGTAGAATATCTAAATTGATCATTCACATCTTTGATAACGTTTTGAATAGTGTTAAATGTGGAGAAACTAGTCAATGCAATTTGATAATTTTTATTTTGTTCTAAATGTAGAATGGGTTCTAAATTACAAGTGTGTGATGAAGTAGTTGTTATAATTTTTAACGTCGTACTAAATTTTGATGAACCCAAAATCTCTGTCAAATTTTCTAAATGATTATTAATTTTGTCTAAATCTGCTGAACACATTTTTAAACTAAAAAATTAAATAAATATTTTTTTTATAAAAAATTAAAAACAACAACATATTTCAGCTACGGGCGAAGTCCTTAAAGACATCAGAGATGTCCCGTTATACTTTTATAATCCTCTTCATTTAGAATCTTCTTTTCTAACAGTCTTTTCAATATAGCATGAATTTCATTGAAACTAGAATTATGTCCTTCTTTTATTGCCGATATTAAAATATTTAATCTATTTAGTAATTCTTGTGGATCATCTGGTAAAAATACAGTTGTTTCTGTTTTCTGTTTTTCAGATAAACCTTTCCCTACTTTAACTCCCGTTGATAATAAATTTTCTAATTGTTTATAACGTCTTAGAGATTTTACTACACCTACTCTATCTAATATAGTTTTATATTTTATTAGATCTTCTACAGCATAATTTTTTAAATCTGCTCCTCTTAAAAGATCAACAAAATTTCTATCTAAACTAATAGGTTTTTTATCTGGAGTAAAAATTAATCCTCGTAAAGGTTGTGGAAATATTTCTTTACCACCAAGATAAAATCTTGCAAATAATTTTTTATCTAAAAGGAAAGTAGAATGTTCGAATAACATAGATTTTGGTAATTTTTTATCTATGTTTGCCTCTAATAAACCATAGTCATCTAATAGTGTTTTAAGTACAGGATCCGCTATATCAACACGTTTTTCATTAAGTTCCTTTTCAAGAGTTTTAAATGGTTCGACAGTTTTTTCATAATCAGTTTTTACTTCTTCAGTTATTTTTAATTTATCAAACATATCAGATTGAATACCAGCTTTTGTCATTCTATGTTGAAGATGATTTTCTTTCATAATATTTCTTTGTTTTATTAATTCGTCTAATTGTTTTATTCTTTTAAAATTATCAGCTCTAACTTTATCCATTTTTATATGATAATTTTATAATATTTTATATTTTTATATTGTTATATTGTTATATTGTTATACTTAGAAAATAGAAATTAGAAAATTAAAAAGGTAAAGTAGTTATTCCATCAGGTAAAATTTTTCTTTTATCATCAAATGGATCTAATGCTAATTTATGTTCTTCTTTTAAATACATTTTATGTTTCTTTGAATTAAGTCTATAATTACATGCCGTTTTTATTTCATTATTAAATAATGCATTTTTAAATTCTTGAAATGTTATTTGATTAGCCACTGATGCCTTTGAAATTCCTTTTAATGTTTTATGTGTTTTAATATTTTTAGTTGTATCATAACAGTAACATTTAGATTTTAAAAATATAGCTTCTGTTATGAAATCTTCATTTCCTTCTAATTCATCTTTTACTTTACATAAATCAGAAGGATGAATAATATCTTTTATTTTATTAATTTCTTTATCTAGTGAAGAACCATATGGTACTGTTAATTCTAAGAAAATAGAATCGGTATCTGTAAAGTGTAATTTATAGTTTTTGCCATAAGCAGGTGCTAAATAATCATATATAAAACTATACATAAATAGTTTAGCTAATTCTAATATAGTGAAACCAATGAAATTAAACTTATCATGTTTTACAATGCTTCTTCTTAGATGAACAGCACAAAGTTCATCACTGAATCTAGTAGTTCTTTTATATGTAGGTTTCCTTGTTAAATTTTGAAATCTATCTCTATCATAAACTATTTCAATATTTTGTCTATTACGCACATTTTCTAAAGTCTTACCATAAAATGCATTATTCATTAATTTGAAGAAAACGTTTCCAAAATCATCTTTATTTCTTTTAGCTATTTTACGTTTTTCAATATTGAACTCTATATAATTTTTTAACCATTTAGATTTTCTATACTCTAGTTTTCGATGTATTTTGGTAAGAATCATGCCATGATTTAAATACCAATCTAGCATTCTTCCTTCAACAACATACTTTCCTTTATTACCTTGTGTTAACATAAGTTTTTTTGTTGGTCTGTATTTTTTCGGAATTATAGATTTTTGATAATCTGAAAAATCTTCTATATTGGGAATTTTGTTTTCGGGACAGAAAGGAAAATATTTTGTTTTATCTTTTATTTCATCAGGGTATACTAAATCAACTTCATATACATAACCAAAATTATTTTCACCATCATATGTTCTTTGATAAACAAGATTATTACACCATGTCATTTCACCTGTTGGTAATTCTTGTATCATGCAAGAAGAATATAAGCTATTAAAATCATAATATAATAAATAGTTTTCTCTCATGAATTCATCAATTGCATTTTCACGTTCTACTCCTTCTCGTTTCGTTCGAAAAATTTCTAATATTTTTTCTTTTTCTTCTGGAGATAAAGGTTTCATTATTCCATATTCTTGTGGATTTACTTTCTTATTATATCATTTAACATATCTATTACCTAAAACTGATGAAACTCCACCTCTAATTCCAGATTCAAAAAATAATAATTTATCATATGTATTTTCTTTATAATGTTTAAGTTTAACACCAGTATGTTTTAATCCTGCTAGCCATGTTAAACCTGGTGTAGAATAACAATAACATGGATCTATTCCGTAATATTCTAAACACATATCACGAAAGTTTTCAAAAAGATCAGCTAGTATTAATACATCTATCTGTAGATATTTCATTGTATAATCATACATTGTTTTACAATTTAACTCTCTCCAATTTTTTTCAGCTTCTGCATAATCTTCTTCAGATAATTGTGATTGTTTTAATGTTGATTTAAATTTATTTATTGGAGGAAGTTTTTTTTCTTCCATAATTTTATTCACAGAATTAAAATCTCCAGTTATATCAGTCTCCGACTGTGAGCCGCAGGCTATATACTCATACGGAAATATTCCTTTTAAAGGTTTTAAATTATATTTATTTAATATTTTACATTGTTCAGGTTTCAAAGTTTTTCCCATAACATCTAATGAATATGGAGTAAAAAATCTAAATGCATCTAAAATTCTAATACAACCTAATTGCATTGAAAAATATTCTTCTTCTTGTTTACATAGTACATTTATTTTTTGTTGTTGTAATTTTTCAGATGAAAATAAATCTTTCATTACTAGATGGAAATCATATTTAGAACCATTATAGAAATATAAAGGAACAAAGTTATATTTAAATTTGTTAGCATTAAGATTACAAGAATTATGTGCTGCACCTCTATATAATCCATTTAGATGATCATGATCTTTTACTTTATCAATATATCTACCTCTGCCAGTTTTATATTTATTTGTAAAACCTTTTCCACAGTAATAACAATTTATTTCATCATAAAATTCTTTTCTTTCTTCATCCGTTAATGGTATCATTGGTTTATTTGTTTCAAGCAATTGTGAAAAACGTCCTTGTAATTCTTCTACTTTCTTTGTAAACATTTCTGAACTATCTTCACCATAGTATTGTAAATATTCTGATTTAAATAATTCAGGATAATTTGAATGAATGTACATTCCCCAACATAATGGTTTTTGTTCAAATAAATATTTTTCTTTACTTTGTTCAGTTGAACTTTTTCCAGGTGCACTTCTTTCAGGCGCACTTTTTTCAGAATTATAATTTTCAGAATTATAATTTTCAGAATCGGGTGAAGCCCTGGAACTTTCCGTTTGATTTTGTGTCATATTAACATTATATGCTTCAAAATCACAATAAATAGTAAAGGGTACTTTATTTTTAAAATACCATTTATTATATTCTAAATAATCATCTTTTGGAAATGTGTTTCTGACTGCTTCATTTTGTTGACAATTCTCCAAATGTCTATTCATTTCTTCTAAAGTTCTAAAACTTGTCATACATTGAAGACAAGGAAAATTTTTATTATCTGAAGTTTTTGTAAATATAGAAACATCTTTACACAATATAAAATGTCCATGATAATATAATATATTCGCTTGTGCTGGTTGTTTTGACTGTTCTAGTTTTTCAAATTTATCTTGATATATTTCATGCGTTTCATTAATTTCTTTTGTAATATTAAATGTATTTTGATGATAATTTTGATTTAATATTTGTAGCTGATAAATATATTCTTTATCATATTGTTCTTTATATTGTTGTAGACATTTTTTTAAACATTCATTTATTTTTTGTTTGGTTTCATTTTCTTCATTATTTAATTCTTCATTATTTAATTTTTTATTATTTTCTTCATTTAATTTTTGAATTGTTTCTATCTTATTTTGATATTTATGGTGATATTCTTGTAGTAACATTTTTGTTTGTTGTTGATAATCTATTTTACATTTTTGTAAACTTTTATTTAAATTTTCTAATTTTTGTTGGTATTCTGAAGATAAAGATGAATATTTGTAATTATAATCATCAGTACGTCCTTTATAATTATTGTGATTTATCATTATTGGTGATAGTGTTTTAACAAGTTCAAATTTTTCAGTACATATTATATTTCCTTGGTAAAAAATATTATGATGCATGTAATTTCCTCTATCATTATATACTATTTCTGATTGGCATAAATTTTTATTATTCAAATAAAATTCTTTTGAATCTGAGTAAAGTGGAATAATTTTACCAATAGAAACATAATTCACATTTAATTCAAAAACATTTACTTCAATTAAATTTTTATTCTTTTTATGAAACTTTAGTAACCTAATATAATCATATGGAAATTCATCTAAGCCATCAGAAAGATCAAATTCATTTATGTATTCTTCTTTATTATAATGACTTAGTCTTTCTTTATGATATTTTGCAGGATGTAAATGTGCTATAATACTCCACAGAAAACAATAATCATCTTCATTTTTTATGTTGATTAATTGTGGTGAACTGAAAGGCAAAGGAACATAACTACCACCAGTATTATTTTTATATTTATCAATTACTATTTTCTTAGATAGTATTTTAACAAATCTCCAACCAGATTCACGTAACTGGGCTTCAATTATACAATTTTCTAATTTAAGTATCATCGATTCAAATATGGGTTGTATATCATTTACATTATGAATTTCTTGTGAATTTGTAAAATGTCCTTGTATTATTTCTTCAGGAATTCCATCAGGTCCATTTTTTGTATAAAGTACTTCTACATTCATATAACATTTGAAAGATTTCTTAAATATATTATAAAAGTTGGTTAGAATATCAGAAAAAGTTTTATCGGTTTCATTATGTTCAAAAGACTGATTAAATAAATATTTTATATTTGCTAAGGCTTCATCGGTTCGTTCAGCTTCATCAAATTCATCTATTTCGTTAAATTCATCAGTATCGCTAAATAAATATTTTATATCTGTTACGGCTTCATCTTCACTATTAAAAAATTTTTTATATTCCGAATGTGAATAATCATCAAACATTTTTTTAACTTTTATATCAGTAGGCAATGTTTCTAGATAGTTTTTATAACTATTTAATTTTAATATATTTCCATCATCAACTCGTTCTACATTTTGTAAATGCATTTTACTTTGTAGATGAGATTGATAACTTCTTTTTCTTTGCAACTTTTTTTTACATAAGTTGCAATAAAATTTTTCCATTTTTTTATTTTTTAAAGAAAAAATTTGTGTTTTAGTTTTTTTTAAAAAAAAAATTTTTGTTTTAATTTTTAGAGAAAAAAATTCTAAATATATATAATGGAAAAATTCTAATATATCTGCAAAATCGTGCGAAGCCCTAGGACCTTCGGTTTGATTATGATAAATTTGTTTAATTATTAAGTATTTCACTAACACCATTTATTAATGGTTTTATATCATTAAAAGTTTTTTTGGCTTCATCAAATGTAGATTTAGCATCAGAAAATGTAGATTTAACATCAGATATTATTGGGGTTGCTTTTCTTAATCCGTTTCTAACATCATTGATTGCAATTTTCAAATAGTTTAATGTTTCATTATCTTGTAATCTTTTTGGTATTGGTATACCAAATTTTGCATTTAAATAATGATCAAAATAAAAATAAAATGTATCAGGAATAATTTTTAGTGGTACTTTTGCTTCAGACTCTAAAAAGATAATTATTTGTTCTATAACTTGATTTGATAAATGTTTTGTATTTGCATATATTCTAATATCAAAATCTTGAGAGTTATTATAGATTTCATGTTCGGTATCTACTAATATATTTAAATCTTTATCATATACTTGCATATGTTCACTTATGGTGTCAACACGTATTATTCCATATTTATGATGTGTATAATATGATAAAGGCATATTCATTTTATAATTTTTATTAATATCATTAAAGAATGCTGCATTATTTTGTGTAGTTGTAAAAAATGTTTGAATGTTTTCTCTAATCTTATTATCTACATCACAAGCTTTATGAGCTAATACAACTATTTGAATATTTTGATGTCTTCCTTTTGTAAATATTTCTGACATATTTTTTTGTTTTGATAAACTTGCAACATCATCTAAAATTAATAAAGATTTATTTTCAGGTGTACCAGCAAAACTTTCCATATCTTGTAACTCATCTAATTGTTTATCATTATAGACGTTTGTAAAAGTTGGCCATTCAGAAGTATGCATACAAAAAATATGTACTTTTGTTTCGTCCTTATAATATTGGTTTATATATTTTTTAATAAACGTAGTCTTACCACTTCCAGTTTTACCGTAAACAATGAAATGTAAATTTTCTTGATACATTTTACCTTGTTTAATATTTTTATTATTAGTTTTATCCTTAATCTTATCCTCCTCAGTCTTCCATCCTTTAAAAGTTTTTATTTCTTGTTTATAAAAATTTATTCTCTTTTGTTCCTCTGTTAGAAAGTAACCCCATTGATTTCCAATACATATAACAAGATGATAAATAAAAAATATTAAAATACATGCTAACAATATTTTTATACAATGAAATTTTAAAAAATTCCAAAGACGTGTAAGATCTGATTGTGGTATTTTTTTATTAAGAGATGAATTAGGGGGTAGTGTCTCTAAATATTTTTTATCTATATTATTATATATATTTTTATCTATATTATTATTATATCTAGTATTATATATAGGATTATCTACAATATTATTAATATCTTTTAGATTCGGATCTTGAGGGGTTAGTGTATCTTGAAACTCAGTGTTATTCATATAATTATTTATTATTTCGTTTATTGCATTAAGAGATTTATGACGACTTAGATTACTTTTATTACTTTTATTACTTTTATCACTTTTAATTAAAACCGGTGAATATAAATCTTCCAAATTTTCGCTTTTATTCATTTATTATTTTTAAAATAAAAATTTAGGAATTATTATTTTTTTAATTCCGGACTCGCATTCTTACACTCTTATGAGTGTTTTTAACCTCTGTAGAACCTCCGGAATGTGTCGGACTTTTTGTTCCTATACTCAAAAGAAGTATGTTCCGAACCTCTCCTCTCTTCCGGAATGCTTAAGAATATTTTAATAAAATAATATTTTATTCTTTATAAAAAATAATATTTTAATATATATAAGATTATTTTAGTTGAAATACAACTATTTTAGTTGAAATACAACTATTCTAGTTGAAATACAACTATTTTAGTTGAAATACAACTATTTTAGTTGAAATACAACTATTTTAGTTGAAATACAACTATTTTAGTTGAAATACAACTATTTAAATATATAAGTCTATTTTAATAGAAATACTAATATAAATTATTATTTTGACATAAATTATTATTTTGACATAAATTATTATTATGTTGATTATTATGTTGATTATTATGTTGATTAAGTTTTGGACATAGTGTTACATGTCGCTGAAAATTTTTCTTTAATATAATTTTTTGACAACCTCTACATTTAACTTTTTCTTTTAAACAATCCTTACACTGATATTTACTATCATAAAACTCTGTCTTAGGTTTAGTAATTTGACAACTTGTACATTGTCTTGTAGAACTTATACAAGAATTATAATGATTAGTAATTCCTTGATTTGTAAAATATTTATTACAATTACGACATAACTGATCTTTTAATTTATCTTTTTTTTCTTTTTTAACCTCTTCTGTTTGTTCACATAATTTTAAATGACGTGCAAAATTTTTTGATGTTATATTTTTATTACATCCGGAACATATTTTTTTGTTATTACTTTCAACAAATTGATTTTTATCAATATAATTATTTTGTGCTACATTATTATTTTGAACAAAAGTATTATTTTGAACAAAAGGATTATTTTGTGCTACATTAATATTTTGTGCTAAATAATTATTATTATTTTGCCTAGGTGTATTTTGCTTAGGTGTATTTATTCTAGCAGTATTTTGCCTAGGTGTATTTATTCTAACAGTATAAAGATTTTGTTCTTTATCTGAAATAAATAAATGCTTTAATCTTTGTAATGGTTGCTCTGATTGAATATTATTATACTGAATACTATTATTAGGTTGAATATTATTCTGAATACTATTATTAGGTTGAATACTATTATTAGGTTGTAATTGATTCATATGCATACCACATGGTGTGTTTTTCATATGAGAATATAATAGTGTTTGATTTAAAAAACGCATATTGCAAACTTGACAAATTTGAGTCATTTCCATTTTTTTATTTTTATTAGGAAAAATTTTATTTTTACAATTTATGTATTTTTATAATCAGAAAAAATTTTATTTTTATTGTTTAAAAATGATGTTACCAAATGTTGGTGGAGGTGCATTTATCCCGAATAATCGTGAATCAGAAATAGAAATAGAAAATTATATCATGAAAACTGGAGACGTTTTATCTGGTCCATTGCATCTTTCTATTCTTCCGCAACAAAATACAGAGTTAACAAATAAACAATATGTTGATACACAAATCAATGACTTAAAAGAAAAATATATAAACGATGTTTTGGTTCCACTGATGAATGAATTAAAGTTGCTAAAACTTAATGACAAATCATTAAACGAAAAATTATTAAAACTTGATAAAAAGGATAGAGAGCTAGAAGCAGATATAGCAAAACTTTTTAAAAAGATTTCTGAACAATCAAAAATTTTAATATTACTTTCTATAAATTTAAAATCTGCTGTAATTAAAAATAAACATCAGATAAAAATGTTAAAAGAACAATTAGAAGATGAAATAGAAAAACTACCTGAAAGAATTTAAAAAAATTTAAAGCAGTTACAAACTACATTCCAAAAAAGTGTTGATGAATTGAGTTCTAAAATTACTCAACAAATGAAAAAGATGAATAGAATAATAAATGAAGTAAACTCACTTAATGAAAAAGTTGATAAAATGAAAACTCTTAAAATCAATTTAGAAAATGAATTAAAGAAAAATTTACAAGAAAACTCTAAAGAAAATAAAGAACAGTTAGATGCTGTTAAAAGACAATTAGATGTTCTTAAAATTAAGTTAAATGCTCTTAAAACGGCGTTGAAGATTAATCAGCAGAAAATGCAAGTTAATAGAAGAGAAATTAAAGTACATCACACACTACTTGACGCAATAGATAAAGTGCAACAGGCAATTAATAAAGTTATCTCGAAGTTGTTATCCATTCATAAACGTAAATCTTAAACGAGTATTGTAAATATTAACTTAAATATTTTTTACCTACAAAAAATAAAAATCATAAAAAATATAAATATAATTTAAAAAATATAAATATAATTTTAAAAATATAAATATAATTTTAAAAATATAAAAGTATAAATATAATTTTTAAAAAAAATTTAAAAATATAAAAGTATATAATTTTAAAAATGGATAAAATTAGAGCTGATAATTTTAAAAGAATAAAACAATTAGAAGAGTTAATAAAACAAAGAAATATTATGAAAGAAAATCATAGAATAAAAAGAATGATTGATGCAGGTTTGGTTCCTGATAAAGTTAAACCAAAAACCCAATCTGTAAAAGTTAAGAACAAAAAATAAACATTTTTTATAATGGACATCGGAGATGTCTTCCAGGGCTTCGCCCGTATTTATATTTTTCCCAAAAGTCAAATTTATTACTAAAAAATGCCTATAATTTATAAACACAATCTTAAACAATTTGCTTCAAATCAAAAAATTTCTCATGAACCACGTATGAATCCTGTTTATCATTATGATAATAGAGAAACCGTTCACACGGAAGGAGCTGGCATCTTTTCTGGTATTGGTAGTATCGTTAACTTAATTAAAAATAATAAAGATTTGATTACATCTGCTGCAAAAGGAGCAGCTGCTATAGGTAGTACAGCTAGTGCAATATCAAATGCTGTTAAATCACAAAACGAATTAAAACAACTAGAAGCTATTCGTAAACTTAGGAATGATTCTGAAGAACTAAAAAATTTAAAAAAACTTTCAGAGGAAACAAAAAACAAAATTGCTAACATAGCTGTGGGGGGTGAAACCTTGAGGAGCGGAGCTCCGTCTAATAGTAAACATAATGAAAAAACAATTGAAGAAATAAGAGGTAATGGCGTGAGCAGCAACCTTCTGTCCAACCAGCAAAGCTGTAGCGGAGCTGGTCTAGCAAAATTCTAAAATTATATTTAGTAAAATTCTAAAATTATATTTAATAAAAATTTTTTTTCTATCTGTGAGAAAAACAAAAAGTCAAATTATTTCTTATAAAAATGTCTTCGCTTATCGAAAATAAATTTAAATTAGATGATCCCCCGTTCACCAGTTACAATCAAAAAAAGAATGACTATATAAGAATTGCTATGAATCCCGGATCTTCCAGTAGAGTAAACACTGGAGGAGATTTAATCTTTGAAGTTGATAATCAGCAGAGTTATTTATATTTACCTGATTCATTTTTACACTGCGAATATTCTTTATATAGTGATGCTAATTTTACAACACCATTACCAGATACCGATAATATTACACTAGAGAATAATTTTTTCCCAAGTTTATTTACACAAATGCGTTTAGATGTTGCAAATCAAAATATAGAAACAATAAGTGATTCCCCAGGTGTAATTGATACAATGCTTAGATTTATAACAATTGGTGAAAATAATAAAAAGCATGAAATCGAAGGTTGGTTTCCTGATACTAATGATGGTATAATTATTGATGATTTAACTCACGCTGGAACAGATGCAGCAGGAATTGCGAAAGATGTAGAAAATATTGCAAAACATTTAAATAAAACAAATAATGAAGCATATAAAGAAAGACGTGAATTTAACAAAAAAAGTAAACAGACAGTAAATTGGTCATTGTCTCCATTATTCGGTTATTTAGATTATGATAAAATATCATATCAATTAAAATTTAAATTAATAATTCATCGTACAGCAAATAATGAATTAATCTTTTTTGGTAAGACTGGGAAAAAAGCATATTTAAAAATTGATAGACTTGAATGGTGGATTAAGCATATTACTCCTAGTTTAGAGATTGAAACAGCTATTGCAAAAAGATTAAATACTAACAAACCAATTCCAGTAAATTTTCTAAAGCGTACTGCTAGTTCAGTAACTTTTTCAGAGCAAAGATTTAACTGGCATTTTACTAGAACTGCGAATACTCCAAGATATTTATTACTAACATTTCAAAGAAATAATTCTCCAAGTTTTGATAAGAACAATAATATTTTTCATATTAATACAATTCGAAGTTTACAAGTTTCATTAAATCAAACTCGATATCCAATTGATCCATTAAGATTCGATGATACCAATAATCAATTTATGGAAGGATATGATTCTTATAGAAATCTTTGTATAGAATTTGGAGTTGAACCACAATTAACTCCTGGAGATTGGAGACATTTATATCCAATTTTCTGTTTCGATTTAAGTGCACAATCTGAAGATATTATTAAAAATGGTTGTGATGTAACAATTAATATTGAAAAGAAAGATTCCACAACTTCATTGATGGCTTATGGTTTATTGCTAGAAGATGCAAAATATTCTATTGAAATTCTTAATGGAAAGATGGTTAGGATAGGCTAAAGCCAGAGGAGCTTCGCTCCGATCGGTTAATAACCTGAGGACCCTTGGTCCGATCGGCTAAAGCCAGAGGAGCTTTGCTCCGATAGGTTAATTAAAATTTTTTTCATAACTAGAATAGATTAAAATTTTTGTTAACTTAAAATTTCTTAACTAAAAATTTTTCATAACTAGAATAGATTTAAATTTTTTGATAACTTTAAATTCTTAACTTAAAATTTTTTATTAAAAATGTCGCAAGCGAAAAGTAATATTAATAATAAAACTGTTGAATTAAAATTACGTAATATTGTTGACAAAAATACCCCTAAAACTATTACGATTAACAAAAAAAAGTATTACATAAGTAAACCAATGATAGAGAATATTCAATTACAAGAAGAAAAGAATGGTGGGATTCTTCCATTAATTCCACTAATAATAGGTGGCATAGCTGCAGCAGGAAGTGTTGCAGGTGGGACAGCTGGTATTGTCCAAGCAGTAAATAAAAATAAATCAGAGAAGGCAGCATTAGAAGAACAAAAACGTCATAACAGAGAGTTAGAGAAAGTTGCTAGGGGAGAAGGAATAGTAGATAATTTTATCAGTAAATTAAAATTAGTTGATGAAGGAAAACGAGTTCTTAAAAATATTCTCCACAATGTTGATGATTTAATTGAAATTAAAGAAACTAAAGATGGTTCTGGAATATATCTAAGTCCTAGTATGATTCGGTAATAACCTCAGGACCTTTGGTTCTTTTCCGTAAAACAATTTTTTTTATCTTCTTAATTTTTTTTTATCTTTTAAAATGAATATTAAAAATTCCGAAAATTTAATTAAATTAAAAATTTCTAATTTAGATTTATTGAATTATCTATTAAACAAAAATAAAAACTCAAATTGTAAAATTTATGAAGGTAACGACGACAAACAAAGTTTGGCTACTACCTACGGTGGTGACATACAAAAAACATTAGAAAACTTTCCTGGATTTATTTGGAGTAAATATTCGAAAGAAAAACATCTTCCTGGTCATTCATATACCGGTCCAGGAACTCGATTAGATATAAGACTAGATGAGAATAATAATCCGAAACCAGGTGAAGAACCAATAAATAGAGTAGATGCCGCCGCTTACAGGCATGATTTAGCTTATCGAAATCATGATCTAAGTTCTCGTCATGCAGCTGATAAGAAGATGATTCAAGAATTAGATAGTATTCAGAATCCTACATTTAGAGAAAAAATTGAAAGAATGTTTGTTAAGAAAGCTTTACAAGCTAAAATATTATTCGGTCAGGGTTTAAATGAAAATCATAATTCAGACGTTTATGCATCTGAAATTCATAAAGAATATAGAAAGCCTAAATATTTATTAAAAGTAAAAGTATTTAATAAAGATGATATTTGGAGTGCTGATCTTATTCATATGCCGAATGAAAGGGACCGAACCGAAGGTTCTAAGACAAAGTCTGACTACAAATACGCATTGACAGTTATAGATTTATATACACGATACGCTTGGGTAAAACCTTTAAAAAATAAAAGTGGTCTTTCAGTTAAATATGCGTTTGAAGAAATCTTTAAAGAAAGTAATAGAAAGCCAAAAAAATTGTTTGTTGATAAAGGGTCGGAATTTTATAACCGAAACGTTCAGCCACTATTTGAAATTGTTTATTCAACTGAAAACGCAGGAAAAGCTATAGTGATAGAAAGATTCAATCGGACGTTAAAAAATAAAATTTTCAAGAAATTTACTCAGCAAGGAAATCAGAAATGGTTAAAAATATTACCAGGAATTGTGGAAGATTACAATAATAAAGTTCATTCAGGTATTGAAGAAACCCCAAAGAATGCTTCTGACGACCCTGATTTAATACGAAAGAAAATATTCGAGAATAATTATTCGAATGAGAGTAATCCGAATTTGCAGAAACTTAAGCCGAAATTTAAAATTGGAGATAGAGTTAGAATATTTAAATATAAGAACAAATTTGAAAAAGGCTTTGTTGGTTATTGGACTAAAGAAATATTTGAAGTTTCTAAAATAAATCAAAGTTATCCGATTACTTATGAAATTAAAGATTTAGATAATGAGGATATCAGAGGCCGTTTTTATCAAAATGAATTACAGAAAACAGAGCTTTAACCTTTAGGTGGCGCTTTAGCTAGCTTCGTTTGAGTTATAGATTGTTTAACTCTAACATAATATCTAGAAATGGTACTCCTTTTTGTAATTTAAATAAAACATAAAGACATAATTGTCCACAATAGGTAGTGCCTGGTGTTTGAATTTGAAACGTATTGTATGTTCCCGTTCCAAGTAATTCTGTTACTTCATTTGTAGGTGGAAGTCCGTATGAGTCAAAATAATAATTATCTCCGTTTTTACTAAAGATACCTGCTGACCAATGTACGCCGTTTTGGTCTGAAGTGTGAAGATTCGTTATGAAATTTACAGTTATTGATGGCCTATTTTTTAGGAATTGTAATTCGTTTCTCATTAGAACATGAAAATTCTTTATTCCTAATTCATTTGCGATTTTCTTTAGGTCGAAATTTGTCGTAGTTTGCGTTCCATATAATTTCAAAAACTCATTTATGTTGCTCATTTTATAATAAAAAAATTTCTTAAGAGACCCCTAGAAGTCAGAGGGGGGGTATTGATTTAAAACTGGTCTCTAATGATGTCTTTCTTTACTACTTAGTCAGAAGGGAGGGGGTATTGATTTAAAACTGTTCCACAATGATGACTTTCTTTACTACTTAGTCAGAAGGGAGGGGGTATTGATTTAAAACTGTTCCACAATGATGACTTTCTTTACTACTTAGTCAGAAGGGAGGGGGTATTGATTTAAAACTGTTCCACAATGATGTCTTTCTTTACTACTTAGTCAGAAGGGAGGGGGTATTGATTTAAAACTGTTCCACAATGATGTCTTTCTTTACTACTTATTCGATTTTGAAATGATTTAATTTAATCTAAATTAAAACGTTACATTGTTCCATTTTATTCTTATGAACTCTTGTTAAGAGAATATTGATTGTTTTATCTGTATTAAGACATTAGCAACATCTGTTACCAAATTTCTCAACATGAACAGCTGCTAGCAGTTTAAGCTATTCAGTATGAGAGAATTCTTTGTGACCCGCATAACTCAACTTTTCACTTGAACAGCTGCTGCCATTATTCCACGTATTACTGCGTGCATTCATTCTGCGAGCGTTCTACGAGACTGTGACTGCTTACGAATCATCTGTGACCTTTATCTATTTTGGTCAATTTCATCAGCGACTTTCAACAATTTTATTTTTTATCATAATTAATTCACTACGTTTTAACGAAAATGGCACGTTCAAGCATCGCCTTTGCCGATTTGAAAAGAAAAATTTCAGACACTATTGTGAACGAAGATCAACGGAAGAAGTGTATTGAGATGCTAACAGAATTTCAGGAGAAATATCTTAAACCAAGGGAGGAAGAAGACATCCACGCATCAAAAACATTCAGAGAATTTTTAGTGATAAATCGATTTGAAGACACATTGCAAGATAACGCCATCAATATCAGTTCAAACGATAATTTTGAAGAAGAAATTCAAAGAGACATCTTGGCATCAGAGCTAACTAATTATTTAGCACATTTAAGAAGAGAAGAAGACATTTCGGTGAACAATACTGTGAAGTTATCGTTGTTAAAAGGAAGAGCTTTGACTGTAATCCGGGGAAGTGGCCATGTTTGTAAACAATTAGGTTACTCCAGAGGCTATAACATCTTTTTAAGAAAATTTTATAAACTATATTTACGATTTCCGTTTATTAAGAACTCGACGGAATCTATATCATTTTTCAAAAGGAACTTCGCTATTATTGACTCGTATCTTCGCCATGGGAGACAGCGCCCAACCCTTGATGAAATACTAAACTCAATCAATTGAAACGGTAAGCTACTCGCAATAGATAATAGTACTATGACCCTTCCCTTATTTGAATTTACGAGAAACAATTGTATCATGGCATAATACATTTTCTAGTCAACATATTTTATTCGTTGTAAACCATGCTACTTGTCCTCATTGGTTTTATAGTACTATGAGCCTTACCTTATTTTACTCATACAGAAACAATTGTATCATGGCATAATACATTTTCTAGTCAACATATTTTATTCGTTGTAAACCATGCTACTTGTCCTCATTGGTTTTATAGTACTATGAGCCTTATCTTATTTTACTCATACAGAAACAATTGTATCATGGCATAATACATTTTCTAGTCAACATATTTTATTCGTTGTAAACCATGCTACTTGTACATAGTACTTGTCTGTGATGTGAATAAAATATTTCAAAGATGGAAATGTGTTTTCATTTTGTATCGAGTTAAAGCAGTAGCAACTACTGGAATTGTAAGAACGCCAGATGAAATGACAATTGTTAAAGCATTAGACCATCTCTTTCTTAATTTATTATAATGTTCTAATCTAAGTAATAATTGCGATTCCTTATCTTTCATATAACGTACTCTATCTTTGTGTTTTGCAATATCCATTTCATATGATAATGAAGGATATATTCTTGCGGTTTCATCCACTTTTGTTTCTTCCATTTTTAAAGAAATATTTTTAACGGGCGAAGCCCTGGAAGACATCTCCGATGTCCCGCAAGTCACATGATATATTTTAAAAACCTGAAAAATGGATAAAATTCATGAATTTGAAATTCTCAACTTTTATGATTTTCGGTGTCCTGCAACGGTCATGATTTAAGCAATGAAAAATGTCATAATCACAAATTTGAGATACTCAACTTTTATAATTTTTGGTGTCCTGGAACGGTCATGATTTTGGCGGGGGTGAAAATCGAACCGAAGGTTCTAGGGCTTCGCCCGAAAATGGTACTTTTTGAATGAACCAAATTCATGAATTTAGGTCTTAAAAACCTGAAAAAGGGACTAAATTCATGAATTTATGTCGTTTTTAAAAGTACTAATTTTTTTGATTTTATGGTGTCCTGGAACGGTCTTTTGTCCATTACTAAAATCAAGCCTACTAGGAAATCTTTGTCTACGGTCACAATTGTCCGAACAGACAATTGTGACCGAAACGAACAGACCAAAAGTCGAATACCGCTCTTATCGGTACATGCCACAATCAATGCGAATTTCCTAGAAAAAATGAAACAATTCTAAACCTCATGCATTCTTCTTATTATCAACCTAAATCGTTATCAAGAATCTTCAAACAAGTTCAGAAATAGTCGCTCAGATTCCAATCTACCAAATCGAGCAGCCAAAACACACGAGATCGCCAGCCAAATCTTCAAAAATGTTCGCACTAAAACAGCACTAAACCAATGTGCTGCTATATATCAGTAATCAAAGCTGGTAGTGTTTGTGAACAACCCACATTTTCAAAAGCAAATCTCCCACTTACTCCTGAATTCTGAAGTTGAGCTAGGTAGAATGGTGAGCTCCCTACAGTCCTATGCTCAATGACATGGAGAACATCTGGTTGAAAAGCACATGCCAAGGCAAACAGAATTGTTCTGGTAGTTTATGGTCAAAGACTAACAGTGAAAGGACTTCAGTACCTACATCGCTTGAGATTGACAGTATAAACACCATCACGACAAGGGACACGAGAGCACCATGGTATTTTGCAAAGACGCTTTGCAGTTACAGGATATGCATGCTGGTTTGCAATTTTCTAAACGGTTCTGTGACTTTTCTGAACCGCTACCTTTGACAATTAAAGGAATGATACGACTTGGAATAAGGAAGAATTAGTGGAAAATAAATACCCCTTGCAGAAAGGATTCACAAGCAGGAAGGAGCTTCGTGAAGCACATTTGAATGTTAGATTACCAAATGGCAACAAGAAATCAGTGCGCCAGCCTTCAGCCGCAACCTGCCGGGAAATCGCCGCGCAAACTGTCTACGACCTGCAGCTCAAACATGACACACTGTTTCCTAAACCGTAATTGCGACTTGGAATAAGGAAGGAATAGTGGAAAAGAAATACCCCTTGCAGAAAGGATTCACAAGCAAGAAGGAGCTTCGTGAAGCACATTTGAATGTTAGATTACCAAATGGCAACAAGAAATCAGTGCGCCAGCCTTCAGCCGCAACCTGCCGGGAAATCGCCGCGCAAACTGTCTACGACCTGCAGCTCAAACATGACACACTGTTTCCTAAACCGTAATTGCGACTTGGAATAAGGAAGTATTAGTGGAAAAGAAATACCCCTTGCAGAAAGGATTCACAAGCAAGAAAGAGCTTCGTGAAGCACATTTGAATGCTAGATTACCAAATGGCAACAAGAAATCAGTGCGCCAGCCTTCAGCCGCAACCTGCCGGGAAATCGCCGCGCAAACTGTCTACGACCTGCAGCTCAAACATGACACACTGTTTCCTAAACTGTAATTACGACTTGGAATAAGGAAGGAATAGTGGAAAAGAAATACCCCTTGCAGAAAGGATTCACAAGCAAGAAAGAGCTTCGTGAAGCACATTTGAATGTTAGATTACCAAATGGCAACAAGAAATCAGTGCGCCAGCCTTCAGCCGCAACCTGCCGGGAAATCGCCGCGCAAACTGTCTACGACCTGCAGCTCAAACATGACACACTGTTTCCTAAACTGTAATTACGACTTGGAATAAGGAAGGAATAGTGGAAAAGAAATACCCCTTGCAGAAAGGATTCACAAGCAAGAAGGAGCTTCCTGAAGCACATTTGAATGTTAGATTACCAAATGGCAACAAGAAATCAGTGCGCCAGCCTTCAGCCGCAACCTGCCGGGAAATCGCCGCGCAAACTGTCTACGACCTGCAGCTCAAACATGACACACTGTTTCCTAAACCGCAATTGCGACTTGGAATAAGGAAGTATTAGTGGAAAAGAAATACCCCTTGCAGAAAGGATTCACAAGCAAGAAAGAGCTTCGTGAAGCACATTTGAATGTTAGATTACCAAATGGCAACAAGAAATCAGTGCGCCAGCCTTCAGCCGCAACCTGCCGGGAAATCGCCGCGCAAACTGTCTACGACCTGCAGCTCAAACATGACACACTGTTTCCTAAACCGTAATTACGACTTGGAATAAGGAAGGAATAGTGGAAAAGAAATACCCCTTGCAGAAAGGATTCACAAGCAAGAAGGAGCTTCGTGAAGCACATTTGAATGTTAGATTACCAAATGGCAACAAGAAATCAGTGCGCCAGCCTTCAGCCGCAACCTGCCGGGAAATCGCCGCGCAAACTGTCTACGACCTGCAGCTCAAACATGACACACTGTTTCCTAAACTGTAATTACGACTTGGAATAAGGAAGGAATAGTGGAAAAGAAATACCCCTTGCAGAAAGGATTCACAAGCAAGAAGGAGCTTCGTGAAGCACATTTGAATGCTAGATTACCAAATGGCAACAAGAAATCAGTGCGCCAGCCTTCAGCCGCAACCTGCCGGGAAATCGCCGCGCAAACTGTCTACGACCTGCAGCTCAAACATGACACACTGTTTCCTAAACTGTAATTACGACTTGGAATAAGGAAGGAATAGTGGAAAAGAAATACCCCTTGCAGAAAGGATTCACAAGCAAGAAAGAGCTTCGTGAAGCACATTTGAATGTTAGATTACCAAATGGCAACAAGAAATCAGTGCGCCAGCCTTCAGCCGCAACCTGCCGGGAAATCGCCGCGCAAACTGTCTACGACCTGCAGCTCAAACATGACACACTGTTTCCTAAACTGTAATTACGACTTGGAATAAGGAAGGAATAGTGGAAAAGAAATACCCCTTGCAGAAAGGATTCACAAGCAAGAAGGAGCTTCCTGAAGCACATTTGAATGTTAGATTACCAAATGGCAACAAGAAATCAGTGCGCCAGCCTTCAGCCGCAACCTGCCGGGAAATCGCCGCGCAAACTGTCTACGACCTGCAGCTCAAACATGACACACTGTTTCCTAAACCGCAATTGCGACTTGGAATAAGGAAGTATTAGTGGAAAAGAAATACCCCTTGCAGAAAGGATTCACAAGCAAGAAAGAGCTTCGTGAAGCACATTTGAATGTTAGATTACCAAATGGCAACAAGAAATCAGTGCGCCAGCCTTCAGCCGCAACCTGCCGGGAAATCGCCGCGCAAACTGTCTACGACCTGCAGCTCAAACATGACACACTGTTTCCTAAACCGTAATTACGACTTGGAATAAGGAAGGAATAGTGGAAAAGAAATACCCCTTGCAGAAAGGATTCACAAGCAAGAAGGAGCTTCGTGAAGCACATTTGAATGTTAGATTACCAAATGGCAACAAGAAATCAGTGCGCCAGCCTTCAGCCGCAACCTGCCGGGAAATCGCCGCGCAAACTGTCTACGACCTGCAGCTCAAACATGACACACTGTTTCCTAAACTGTAATTACGACTTGGAATAAGGAAGGAATAGTGGAAAAGAAATACCCCTTGCAGAAAGGATTCACAAGCAAGAAGGAGCTTCGTGAAGCACATTTGAATGCTAGATTACCAAATGGCAACAAGAAATCAGTGCGCCAGCCTTCAGCCGCAACCTGCCGGGAAATCGCCGCGCAAACTGTCTACGACCTGCAGCTCAAACATGACACACTGTTTCCTAAACCGCAATTGCGACTTGGAATAAGGAAGTATTAGTGGAAAAGAAATACCCCTTGCAGAAAGGATTCACAAGCAAGAAAGAGCTTCGTGAAGCACATTTGAATGTTAGATTACCAAATGGCAACTAGAAATCAGTGCGCCAGCCTTCAGCCGCAACCTGCCGGGAAATCGCCGCGCAAACTGTCTACGACCTGCAGCTCAAACATGACACACTGTTTTCTAAACCGTAATTGCGACTTGGAATAAGGAAGGAATAGTGGAAAAGAAATACCCCTTGCAGAAAGGATTCACAAGCAAGAAGGAGCTTCGTGAAGCACATTTGAATGTTAGATTACCAAATGGCAACAAGAAATCAGTGCGCCAGCCTTTAGCCGCAACCTGCCGGGAAATCGCCGCGCAAACTGTCTACGACCTGCAGCTCAAACATGACACACTGTTTTCTAAACCGTAATTGCGACTTGGAATAAGGAAGTATTAGTGGAAAAGAAATACCCCTTGCAGAAAGGATTCACAAGCAAGAAGGAGCTTCGTGAAGCACATTTGAATGTTAGATTACCAAATGGCAACTAGAAATCAGTGCGCCAGCCTTCAGCCGCAACCTGCCGGGAAATCGCCGCGCAAACTGTCTACGACCTGCAGCTCAAACATGACACACTGTTTCCTAAACCGCAATTGCGACTTGAATAAGGAAGGAATAGTGGAAAAGAAATACCCCTTGCAGAAAGGATTCACAAGCAAGAAGGAGCTTCGTGAAGCACATTTGAATGTTAGATTACCAAATGGCAACAAGAAATCAGTGCGCCAGCCTTCAGCCGCAACCTGCCGGGAAATCGCCGCGCAAACTGTCTACGACCTGCAGCTCAAACATGACACACTGTTTCCTAAACTGTAATTACGACTTGGAATAAGGAAGGAATAGTGGAAAAGAAATACCCCTTGCAGAAAGGATTCACAAGCAAGAAGGAGCTTCGTGAAGCACATTTGAATGCTAGATTACCAAATGGCAACAAGAAATCAGTGCGCCAGCCTTCAGCCGCAACCTGCCGGGAAATCGCCGCGCAAACTGTCTACGACCTGCAGCTCAAACATGACACACTGTTTTCTAAACCGTAATTGCGACTTGGAATAAGGAAGTATTAGTGGAAAAGAAATACCCCTTGCAGAAAGGATTCACAAGCAAGAAAGAGCTTCGTGAAGCACATTTGAATGCTAGATTACCAAATGGCAACAAGAAATCAGTGCGCCAGCCTTCAGCCGCAACCTGCCGGGAAATCGCCGCGCAAACTGTCTACGACCTGCAGCTCAAACATGACACACTGTTTCCTAAACCGCAATTGCGACTTGGAATAAGGAAGTATTAGTGGAGAAGAAATACCCCTTGCAGAAAGGATTCACAAGCAAGAAAGAGCTTCGTGAAGCACATTTGAATGCTAGATTAACAAATGGCAACAAGAAATCAGTGCGCCAGCCTTCAGCCGCAACCTGCCGGGAAATCGCCGCGCAAACTGTCTACGACCTGCAGCTCAAACATGACACACTGTTTCCTAAACCGCAATTGCGACTTGGAATAAGGAAGTATTAGTGGAAAAGAAATACCCCTTGCAGAAAGGATTCACAAGCAAGAAAGAGCTTCGTGAAGCACATTTGAATGTTAGATTACCAAATGGCAACAAGAAATCAGTGCGCCAGCCTTCAGCCGCAACATGCCGGGAAATCGCCGCGCAAACTGTCTACGACCTTTAGCTCAAACATGACACACTGTTTCCTAAACCGTAATTACGACTTGGAATAAGGAAGGAATAGTGGAAAAGAAATACCCCTTGCAGAAAGGATTCACAAGCAAGAAAGAGCTTCGTGAAGCACATTTGAATGCTAGATTACCAAATGGCAACAAGAAATCAGTGCGCCAGCCTTCAGCCGCAACCTGCCGGGAAATCGCCGCGCAAACTGTCTACGACCTGCAGCTCAAACATGACACACTGTTTTCTAAACCGTAATTGCGACTTGGAATAAGGAAGGAATAGTGGAAAAGAAATGCCCCTTGCAGAAAGGATTCACAAGCAAGAAAGAGCTTCGTGAAGCACATTTGAATGTTAGATTACCAAATGGCAACTACACTCTAAAAAAAATTGGTTTTCAATTGGTTTTCCAGAAAACCAGGTGGATTTCTGGAAAACCAAAAGGTTTTCTGGAAAACCAAATTGGTTTTTGGGAAAGTCAATTGGTTTTCTACAAAACCAAATTGGTTTTTAAGGAAGTCAATTGGTTTTCTGGAAAACCAAATTAGTTTTTAAGGAAGCCAATTGGTTTTCTGGAAAACCGATTTGGTTTTCTAAACGTCCAAAACTGACAATTCTTCCCATAAAAGCTAGAATGCAGCAAGAGTGATTTTACTAATTTCAAAACGCACTGATCTGAAAAATGATCAGTGTCTTATTATATTGTTGTCACTAAATTATGTGTTGAATCGAATACACTAAAATATTGTGTATCGAATGACTTGTTCATTTATTGTTCTATAATTAAGATTTTACATTAAATTTCAATAGATTTCATGACTGGTTCACGTTTTGTAGTAGGATATTAGCTTAATTTTCCTCAAATAGAATTTTAACCAACGATACACAAGTTTGTATACTATGTAGATAATTGGGGTTAGCCTAATTGGGCAAATTGTATTTCAATTGCATACATTAATTGATGAAATAAAATTGTATTAAATTAATAACTTAAATTGTGATTTAGGTAGTGCCAAGTAAAAGTCCGTGGGCTTCTGTGTGGAAAATACGGCAATAATAGACAATAATAATAACAGACAGCATCAGAAGCTGTTGGACACTGTCTAGTGTTAGTACTTGCTACTTCATATTATTTCATTCTATAAATTAAACAAGTTGGAAACCCACAGGAGTAAGAAACGGATGAGAATGAGATAAGAACTCGAGGAAAGAAAAGAACATTACATCATCTAATGGCACCGCACAGGTGAAATACTAAGTTCGGCGAGAGTAACAGCGATTATAAGCACTGATTGAACTCCACACATCCTTGGATAAGAATCATGAATGAATCATGTGGACAACATGCTGTGCGGAAACATCATGGCATATATTCAGACTGGGAAATAACATCACTCGCCGCTCGCATTGAGAAACACATGTGGCCTGCTGAACTTCTTCTTCCCTGACCCTTGAACTTTGAGGGAAATATTTCCCAGTTCAGTTGGGGAGGAATGACGTCATCCGTTTTGAATTTGAAGAAAACAACAATTGAAATTAGTTTTTACATCAAAAAATGTACAAACTATTTCAATTACTTACAAAGTTCTAAATACGTTGCAACTCAACGTTTCTATCAGTGAAGATTGTTCCAGGATCTACAATGAAATGACGTCGTATTCCCCATGCCGTACGAGAGGTAAGTTTCATTTTCACTTTTATTTCATTCACAGCTGGTCTCCGCTGAAAGTGTTGTCGTGTACATTTGCGGATTATTACAGTGTTTCTATCTTCTTATCGTCGTACAGACATAAAATTATTTTACAGAAGAGTATACTTTATTATTTCAATACTTTTACATAGAAAATTTCATCATATCAAAATTAACAATTTAATCAAATTGCTTGTTATCAGTGGTGCATCATTTTGAGATTCACTGAATTCTTGTGAAGAGTTACCAAAGATTAGCCTAGATTTACGGAATGATTCTATCATCAGAATAATAAATTAGATGTTGTTATACATGTATGTTAGCAATTTTTGAAATTTTGAAAGTTAAGAGTTAAGTTTGGAAATTTTCTGAATTTATATTGTAAATCAGTCGTTATCGTTCCGGAGCGTGTTATCTTAAGTTTTGGACTTTCTCATATTTATTTCAAAATAGATGCGATCAAAACAATACAGTATTTTGCAATAGATATTTTGAATAACTGATATACATGTAATTAAGGTCTGTCTAGCGAGTCAAATGTGATAATCATTAAAGAGTTACAGGTATTATTGGGCATTCCATGTTAGTAGACATTCCATCAAGTAGACCATGATAACTTAGATACAGTATATGCTTACATTCTTAGATACCTTATTTATACCGGTGGCTTACAAACTTGTAGGTAGATCATCTCATTAACGTACGATTCTAATCAATTTTATGTTGATTACGTGTTGAATATAAGATCTAAGGTCATACGTTTGTAAATGCACAAGAATGTAAATCATACAATTTTGCTTGATACCAATGAGCTGATCTCTGAAACCGGCCAAATCAACGTGGGGTTTATGGCCGTACAACAAATTAATTCTAGTTATATTTGAATTGGTATAGCAGCATGATAAGACAGTTAAGACGGTTTTTATAGGTCGAGATAATGGTAAACATTTTATCAAACAAATCTGTGCAGTTTTGCTTGAAGCCATTTTTAGCTAAATTTATTTATAGCCCGTATGCATATTATCTAGTTATGATTATTCCCTGGGTTGCCAGATGGTTACTATTGCTCAAATTTTTATCACTGTATTCCACATTCTATTCCCAAAAAATGTTAAGTCTTTCAAGAATTCAGACAAATTCATGCCAAATACTTCAAATTTGTTGAAAATTGTTCATGATTGTTTCTTGATAAGCTCCCTTGCCTACTGGATATCTGAGTAAGAACTGATCGTTCACATTCTGTTTTTACTAGTATATCGCTGATAACGGACAAACTTCGGAGTTAACAGGATTATTTCGGAAATTCGTTTGTTGGATGATAGCGAGTATATAACTGGAAACCGTCGCCGACGCTGTAGAACGACTACAATTATTAACTAATCAATTCGTTTTTTAAATTTTATTAAACGATTGTTGCCGTTTTGATTCTTCATTCGCAGCAATGAAGATAAAGCAGGCAAACTTACGCCAATTTTCTTCTCCTGCTTTATCAACGATGTTATAATGACATTATAGTTTGATATAGTTATTTAAATTGTAATTAATTGATATTTTGGCCTAAGTATAATACACTTGTAAGTTGTTTTAGACCACATACATCTACAGTAGCTGATAGCTCTGCATAACTAACTTTTCAGTCTTTGTCTCCAGGATCAATTTTTAAAAAGCGTGACATTGTTCTGCAGTCTGTTATTATTAGCTGACTTAAACCTAGCTTTTTCGGACTTATGACTGTCATTCAATGGTTTTCGTTGGATGAAAAGACAGAAAGATGAGTCGCGTATTTTTTGAGCTAGAGCTACGCAACGGCCTTTCGCTCATATCAGCTCGCTATGACGCTCAGAATTTAGCAGTGACTGCTATCTGTCTGATTTTGAAAACTAAACATTGGTCGTAAGTTCTATAGTACTGCAGATAGTGGCACTAAATCGCATTCTTGTTGAATTGTTACTATGCCTATCATGCAAATGATAGCAAATGATTGTAAGTTAAGAGTTAAGTTTGGAAATTTTCTGAAGATATATTGTCAATCGGTCGTTATCGTTCCGGAGCATTAATAACATCAATGTAAACTTGTATGTATCTGATAAGCGTGTTACCTTAGGTTTTGGACTTTCTCATATTTATTTCAAAATAAATTCGATCAAAACAGTATAGTACTTTGCGATGGATATCTTGAATAACTGATATACATGTAGTACCTTAACGGTCAGTCTGAAGAGTCAAATATGATAATCATTTAAGAGTCACAGGTATTATTGGGCATTCCATGTTGATAATATATCATTGGTTTATAATCTGATATAATATGATAATATATAATATATGTAATATTATACAATTAAATAATAAGTAATATTTCTATCAAAGTTCTGTCTTGTGTTATTTAACAGATCTGGTTGGATAACCTGTGAAGTTGTTAAGAATATTTTGATTGTCTAGCGTTATCAATTCAGTATTCGGTTTTGATTAATTGATATTTGTTGGCCTAATGTATGCCTAATGATATATTATCTTCATGCAGGAGTACCTTGTTGGGACAATAAAATCGAAGTTTAAAAGAGAAAGAAGACCGCTGGTGGATTTGGAACAAGTGAAATTATTCAAGGAGAAGTATGCGAGAGCAAACAGTGGCAGAAAATCCAATGCATATCATCTCAGCAAATCTTTAGAGCCATCAGATCACGCGAATAGAGAGTGCCACAGAACATCTCAGGTAAGTAATCTCACGACTGTAGTCACTATAAACTCATTCTTTTTGACAATCTAAACTAATTTCTAAATCTATTTATTCTTAAAGTAGGTCTCTCATTACTCAAATGAGCTTCATATAGTTCCATTGACTAAGTACTTCTCTAGGCCTACATGCATATCCATAGACCTGTAGGCAAATAAAATGAGGTCAAGTTAATTCTGGCCGCACACCCATTTACGTCGTACACTGTAGATATTGGTATATTATTAAAGCGATTTGCCTGTTTTTCTTCATTCTAGGATACAATGGACCAAGACGTGCTGACTGACCTAATACAGGAAATGAAGGATGAATGCACTAAGTTGCGACCGGATAAAAGTTTTCTGTGTAATAACATAGAGCTCTGCATAAACGCAGTGAAAAATGTTTCACACACGCAGAAAACAGGAATGGTACTGGAGATGTTTCCTTCTTTGCAGTTTCCTACAGTGGTAAGCATACAGCGCACACACATTTTGGTACCTGTATTCGATACGTTCCACGTTATCACCAAAACAGAATATGATACCAGATCGCTGGAGATTATATAAAGTTAGTGTTATAACATGGTGTAGTATGTCGTGTACAGACATGTATTATGATAATTTAAAATCAAATGATTTAATATCATGGGATTATAGTAATAAGAGCTAATGAGAAACCATTTAATTAGAGTAAATAAGTATGAAATAAATCAATAGTAATTTTCGAATTACTATATCATTATCTGCTTTGAATACAAAAGAGTTAGACTAATTTGACAGTATATTTAGGAAATTTCTTAGAATGATAGTGACTAAGTGTAGAATTAAATCAGACAATGAACAATTCATGCTCAAGTAAATGTACACATATCAAAATGAATGTGCATGTTATGTAAACATTCTGTATATGAGAAATCTTAAAATAAGATTAAGTTTTATGTTATGCTCTGTTCTATCATTTCAATGATGTTGGATGTATATTTCCCGTATTATTTTTTACAGTTTCTCGCTGCTGCTAAGTCAATAACCGGCGTAGATATCGACGCAAAAGTTTCATTGATACTACAGAAGATGCAGCATAAAGTGGTGGAATTGATTGAACTGAAGAGACCTTTACAGCGTCAGTTTGAGGAATATATGAGCAAGATTCCCTCAGATATCGAACAAACTGAAGGTCAGTGTTTTACTTTTTTAATGTTATCAATAATGGAAAAATTGAAATAGGATTATACTTCATAATAATTCAATTGTGAGTTCATGAAATGAACCTCCTCGTACTCGTGCTCGTACTAATTTCAGTCGTTTTTAGGATTCTCTCAATGAAGGATTTTACGGACTGGAAATTAAATTCTTAAAAACTTGACTGGCCTTCGTTGTCCTACGCCTTCTGAGGTTACAGTGACGTTAAAGATAAGTAGGAGAGGAGTCCGTAAAAATCTTTGTCGCGCAAGTCACGATGAATTTTTAACTTCAATATTTCAAAATTATCAAATGTCAACCAAAAATATTATCAAATGTCAACCATTATATCCTAACAATGTTTGATGAGATAATTATTTATAAAGTCAGATCATCATTACCATTATTTTGAGGTTCATGGTTGTGCATATATATGCTTAAGTTCATGATCAATATATATTATTCAATTCAGCACTTGGATATTTCATTCACGGACTCCATTTGACGTTTACTCATGTGTATGTAGATCTTTCTATCAGAATACTAGCTCGTACTAACAATGAATCATTTTTTTTCAGATATGAAACGAAACATCAGATTGGTAATGCTTCCACTCATATTTAATGAGTCAGTGGATCTCATGTTCGTTTTTAATAAGGTAAGATAAACTGACACATGCGATTATAAATGTGCAGACCATACGTTTTTGGACCTTATATCAACGATATTAATTCGGGAGATAACTGGGTGATAATCGTATGTTCACACACTCTTTCAATGAGAACTTGTAGAATATCATTTAAAGACACAACTAATTCAATATACAACACTATTCCTATACAACAATCGCTAAACAGTAATAGAGCAGGCGTTTCCCAATCATAACACAATACATCAGGAAGTCTTTTATTATAAAATCAAGCGACATTCATATACTCGTATATGAAAGCAACATCTTCGTTTTTATACAAGTAGGTGCATGTGCAAAATCAATATTCCGCATTTGACATCAATACCATGTACTGTACTGGTAGATTACTCTTACCGTAACATTATTTTTACATCTTTCAGATACCGACAAATCCGACACCGACTATTTCGATACTGGGATCTCCTCCCATGCCTCAGCAGCTAAAGCTGTACGTGGATGGCATGGTTATCAGTAATGTGCCAGACCTATCCAGCGGCGTATCGTTGATAGTGGCCGCTTACTTTCTTTTTGACATTTGCTACCCCAAAAAACTAAACAATCTCTTAAGCCTTCTTGAAAATTTCGTCATTCGCCCAACCAAATTGTCCCCTGCAACTGCAAAATTATGCCATTTCCTAAATTTGTTTTGAGCTGCACCCTATTGTAAATTGCCTTAATGTTTTTTTTATCATCAAAGAGAATGATTGTATTCTACCATTCTGTTAAAAAAATAATGCTGTCGATATTGCTTAGAAATGACTTTTGCATTCACTCATAATGCGTAACTACTAACCTCATGTGTAGTATAAGCTATAAGTTATAAGCTTAAATATTTCTTAAAAATCTGAAAAGCAAATTGAATGGTGTAATGTCTCAGTAAATACGTGTACGCGTAATTTTCATCAGCCATTGGGATAACTAAAACGGATAAAGATGTACGATTACATGAGAAAGCTAATACAATTCAGCAAATGTATTATATGAATGTTTATTGAAAACTGTTATCAATATTATTTGATAGACGAATTATACTCTTAATGTACGCGCGGTATACTAGACTGGGATAGAAAATCAATGTAGCTAGGTTTTTGAATAACCGAATTGGGTTCAATCGTATAATGGAAAAGATGGGAAACCAAACTAGATTTTCTGAAAAACCAAACTAGGTTCCCAATAAGGTAGAGTAATGAAATACGGGCAACCAATTTAGATTTCCTCAAAAACCGAATTGGGTTCTTCAATGAAGTATGCCGTTTTGAGTTGAGAAACCATTTTTGGTTTTTCAGTCATGTTTTGGTTTTCTGGACAACCAACTTGATTTGGATGTCTGGAAAACCAAATTTTTTTGGTTTTCCGGAAAACCGAAATCGGTTCCCCTCTGTGGACAAGCTGAAAAACAAAATTTGGTTTTTGGGAGCACCGATTTTTTTTAGAGTGTAGAAATCAGTGCGCCAGCCTTCAGCCGCAACCTGCCGGGAAATCGCCGCGCAAACTGTCTACGACCTGCAGCTCAAACATGACACACTGTTTCCTAAACCGTAATTGCGACTTGGAATAAGGAAGGAATAGTGGAAAAGAAATACCCCTTGCAGAAAGGATTCACAAGCAAGAAAGAGCTTCGTGAAGCACATTTGAATGTTAGATTACCAAATGGCAACAAGAAATCAGTGCGCCAGCCTTCAGCCGCAACCTGCCGGGAAATCGCCGCGCAAACTGTCTACGACCTGCAGCTCAAACATGACACACTGTTTTCTAAACCGCAATTGCGACTTGGAATAAGGAAGGAATAGTGGAAAAGAAATACCCCTTGCAGAAAGGATTCACAAGCAAGAAAGAGCTTCGTGAAGCACATTTGAATGTTAGATTACCAAATGGCAACAAGAAATCAGTGCGCCAGCCTTCAGCCGCAACCTGCCGGGAAATCGCCGCGCAAACTGTCTACGACCTGCAGCTCAAACATGACACACTGTTTTCTAAACCGTAATTGCGACTTGGAATAAGGAAGGAATAGTGGAAAAGAAATACCCCTTGCAGAAAGGATTCACAAGCAAGAAGGAGCTTCGTGAAGCACATTTGAATGTTAGATTACCAAATGGCAACAAGAAATCAGTGCGCCAGCCTTCAGCCGCAACCTGCCGGGAAATCGCCGCGCAAACTGTCTACGACCTGCAGCTCAAACATGACACACTGTTTCCTAAACCGTAATTGCGACTTGGAATAAGGAAGTATTAGTGGAAAAGAAATACCCCTTGCAGAAAGGATTCACAAGCAAGAAAGAGCTTCGTGAAGCACATTTGAATGTTAGATTACCAAATGGCAACAAGAAATCAGTGCGCCAGCCTTCAGCCGCAACCTGCCGGGAAATCGCCGCGCAAACTGTCTACGACCTGCAGCTCAAACATGACACACTGTTTCCTAAACCGCAATTGCGACTTGGAATAAGGAAGTATTAGTGGAAAAGAAATACCCCTTGCAGAAAGGATTCACAAGCAAGAAAGAGCTTCGTGAAGCACATTTGAATGTTAGATTACCAAATGGCAACAAGAAATCAGTGCGCCAGCCTTCAGCCGCAACCTGCCGGGAAATCGCCGCGCAAACTGTCTACGACCTGCAGCTCAAACATGACACACTGTTTCCTAAACCGCAATTGCGACTTGGAATAAGGAAGTATTAGTGGAAAAGAAATACCCCTTGCAGAAAGGATTCACAAGCAAGAAGGAGCTTCGTGAAGCACATTTGAATGTTAGATTACCAAATGGCAACAAGAAATCAGTGCGCCAGCCTTCAGCCGCAACCTGCCGGGAAATCGCCGCGCAAACTGTCTACGACCTGCAGCTCAAACATGACACACTGTTTCCTAAACCGCAATTGCGACTTGGAATAAGGAAGTATTAGTAAAAAAGAAATACCCCTTGCAGAAAGGATTCACAAGCAAGAAAGAGCTTCGTGAAGCACATTTGAATGTTAGATTACCAAATGGCAACTAGAAATCAGTGCGCCAGCCTTCAGCCGCAACCTGCCGGGAAATCGCCGCGCAAACTGTCTACGACCTGCAGCTAAAACATGACACACTGTTTCCTAAACCGCAATTGCGACTTGGAATAAGGAAGTATTAGTGGAAAAGAAATACCCCTTGCAGAAAGGATTCACAAGCAAGAAGGAGCTTCGTGAAGCACATTTGAATGTTAGATTACCAAATGGCAACAAGAAATCAGTGCGCCAGCCTTCAGCCGCAACCTGCCGGGAAATCGCCGCGCAAACTGTCTACGACCTGCAGCTCAAACATGACACACTGTTTCCTAAACCGTAATTACGACTTGGAATAAGGAAGGAATAGTGGAAAAGAAATACCCCTTGCAGAAAGGATTCACAAGCAAGAAAGAGCTTCGTGAAGCACATTTGAATGTTAGATTACCAAATGGCAACAAGAAATCAGTGCGCCAGCCTTCAGCCGCAACCTGCCGGGAAATCGCCGCGCAAACTGTCTACGACCTGCAGCTCAAACATGACACACTGTTTCCTAAACCGCAATTGCGACTTGGAATAAGGAAGGAATAGTGGAAAAGAAATACCCCTTGCAGAAAGGATTCACAAGCAAGAAAGAGCTTCGTGAAGCACATTTGAATGTTAGATTACCAAATGGCAACAAGAAATCAGTGCGCCAGCCTTCAGCCGCAACCTGCCGGGAAATCGCCGCGCAAACTGTCTACGACCTGCAGCTCAAACATGACACACTGTTTCCTAAACCGCAATTGCGACTTGGAATAAGGAAGTATTAGTGGAAAAGAAATACCCCTTGCAGAAAGGATTCACAAGCAAGAAAGAGCTTCGTGAAGCACATTTGAATGTTAGATTACCAAATGGCAACAAGAAATCAGTGCGCCAGCCTTCAGCCGCAACCTGCCGGGAAATCGGCGCTCGAACTGTCTACGACCTGCAGCTCAAACATGACACATTGTTTCCTAAACCGCAATTGCGACTTGGAATAAGGAAGGAATAGTGGAAAAGAAATACCCCTTGCAGAAAGGATTCACAAGCAAGAAAGAGCTTCGTGAAGCACATTTGAATGTTAGATTACCAAATGGCAACAAGAAATCAGTGCGCCAGCCTTCAGCCGCAACCTGCCGGGAAATCGCCGCGCAAACTGTCTACGACCTGCAGCTCAAACATGACACACTGTTTCCTAAACCGCAATTGCGACTTGGAATAAGGAAGTATTAGTGGAAAAGAAATACCCCTTGCAGAAAGGATTCACAAGCAAGAAAGAGCTTCGTGAAGCACATTTGAATGTTAGATTACCAAATGGCAACAAGAAATCAGTGCGCCAGCCTTCAGCCGCAACCTGCCGGGAAATCGGCGCTCGAACTGTCTACGACCTGCAGCTCAAACATGACACACTGTTTCCTAAACCGCAATTGCGACTTGGAATAAGGAAGTATTAGTGGAAAAGAAATACCCCTTGCAGAAAGGATTCACAAGCAAGAAAGAGCTTCGTGAAGCACATTTGAATGTTAGATTACCAAATGGCAACAAGAAATCAGTGCGCCAGCCTTCAGCCGCAACCTGCCGGGAAATCGCCGCGCAAACTGTCTACGACCTGCAGCTCAAACATGACACACTGTTTCCTAAACCGCAATTGCGACTTGGAATAAGGAAGTATTAGTGGAAAAGAAATACCCCTTGCAGAAAGGATTCACAAGCAAGAAAGAGCTTCGTGAAGCACATTTGAATGTTAGATTACCAAATGGCAACAAGAAATCAGTGCGCCAGCCTTCAGCCGCAACCTGCCGGGAAATCGCCGCGCAAACTGTCTACGACCTGCAGCTCAAACATGACACACTGTTTCCTAAACCGCAATTGCGACTTGGAATAAGGAAGGAATAGTGGAAAAGAAATACCCCTTGCAGAAAGGATTCACAAGCAAGAAAGAGCTTCGTGAAGCACATTTGAATGTTAGATTACCAAATGGCAACAAGAAATCAGTGCGCCAGCCTTCAGCCGCAACCTGCCGGGAAATCGCCGCGCAAACTGTCTACGACCTGCAGCTCAAACATGACACACTGTTTCCTAAACCGTAATTGCGACTTGGAATAAGGAAGTATTAGTGGAAAAGAAATACCCCTTGCAGAAAGGATTCACAAGCAAGAAAGAGCTTCGTGAAGCACATTTGAATGTTAGATTACCAAATGGCAACAAGAAATCAGTGCGCCAGCCTTCAGCCGCAACCTGCCGGGAAATCGGCGCTCGAACTGTCTACGACCTGTAACTGAAACATGGCATACTGTTTCCCAAACCCTCATTGCAGTGATTCTGCCCTATCTGAGCATCCGGCACTTCATCCTTGATTACAACGACAATTTCTTTTGAAAATCAAATGGAGAACATCATGCAGACGCACACGGGAATGAATGACCCTTCTTTTGTCTTTTGAAAGACCATTTCAACGTTGTCGCCCAAGTACTCTGTAGCAGTTCAGGGAGGCAGATAAGGCCTCAAAAAGTGCAATGTATCTTCCACCTTCTCGGGTAAGAATACTTCATCTTTTTCCCATAGCAATTGTGGTGATGATAATTTCATGTTAATAACTTTCATGTTTTGTTTTTTAGTCCAGGAAAACTAGGCATTAACCCGGACAAAATTCGTGGCACCCTGAAAATTTGCATACACGTAGTTTAGATTCTGCTTATTAACATATCAAAAGTCACCGTAAATCCGTCATGTGCAGGGGCGTCGGCAAGGGGGGGCGAAGGTGCGGCCGCCCCCCTCAGCTGGGAGTAACTTTAACTGTCCAATTGATGATGACTTCAACTATGACCAAGGCGAGAAAAAATGCTGTAATGATAACGACAGATGAGGAGAAAGTTTCCTGTGTGAAGTGTTACGGCGTGCGCAGCAGGCGGTCATATCGTGGTGATCAGGTTCTCTCGCTGCCTAAGCTCCCTAATCTATTTACCATCAATGTACAGATGATTATCTAATACAGTACAGTATTGAGAATCGGCATCAGCCACAGCCAGTGGCCACAGCCTCAGTCCCCAGTCATCCCGAATGGACACTACAGTGCGAGCGTTAATCCTTGATGTTTGACGTTTCCAAATCTGTAATGACTCAACTTTCAGTTTCATTTCATGTGTCGAATGTCGTGTTATAATCTCGCTCGCAGTGTCGCACTTTCATCATAATTTTAAATATTTGAATTATTTGCCATTTAATCATCTTCGACTTGGATTACAATATTGCTTTTTTGTTTCGACGACGGATTTATTGAATTTTGCACCAATTCAACTTCATACTCCCTGTCAACTTCCTCTGCTCTGTACATCTTACATCGATTCGTTCTGGTAAGTAAGATTAAAGTATTCAATCTGAAAATCTATAAACAAATGTTTTCAAAAAAGAAATAATTTGCAGTTCATATATTTTCATTATATTCATTATTTCATTACTATTTCATTTATTTCTATAAGGCAGTAACAACTATATTTTAATGAAGGAATTCATATCAATATTAATGAGTTAGATAGGCTGCATGTAGAATATCAACATACAATGTTTTCTGTGTTTAATGTGAAACAATGAGTTATATATGTTGACCTATAACCAGTATTTCAGCTAGCTTATATCCTGGGCTTGGCCCTGGGGGCCGTTATGGCCAATTTTTTCCTACATGTAGAATATCAACACATTGCTTTCTGTGTCTTTTATGGATTTATGATAGCGACATTTCAGCCAACTTATATCCTGGGGTTGGCCCTGGGGGCCATTATAGCCAATTTTTTCCTACATGTAGAATATCAACACATTGCTTTCTGTGTTTTTTATGGATTTATGATAGCGACATTTCAGCCAACTTATATCCTGGGCTTGGCCCTGGGGGCCATTATGGCCAATTTTTTCCTACATGTAGAATATCAACACATTGCTTTCTTAATTGGGCATTGAAATACAATCATTTAATATACTTAATAAGTCGATTCCTCATACTTCAAAGAGCTTATTTCTCTTTATAGTAAATCATGAAGAGGACCTCTGATGACATTTCTGCTCCACCTGCAAAGCGAAGAGCTGCCAATCCCACCATTCAAACTTCTCTAGGATCATGGTTGAAACCTTCAGCCAGCAGATCACAGTCTGACTTTCAAAACACACTTCCCGAGCACGATTCCAGCAGTCAACAATCAATACTAAAGGAGGATGGTGCAACCTCTGGAATCCACAATGATCAATCCTCCCTTCGATCGAACAATTCAGGCGAGAGAAGCTTCATTAATACGTAAGTTCTCTAAATAGTTACAATTACTAAAAAATCCTGAATGAAAGTTAAGTGAACTATGCTGACATGCCAATGTCAATATTGATAACCATATCTGATGTAGTCGCCTCTCATAAATGCCTGCAAGTAAATGCTTTTGCATAATGCAAATTAAATCTAATTTTTAATGTACATATAGGTACAATGTTTTTTCCAGAATGGACACCTCCGTCAATGAAAGTTCGTTCGAGCTTGATAAACGTGATGATCCTTTTATGCCGATACAGTTATCAACGACTGACGATATTGGTCATTTCCTGAACAGAAACGCCCGAGCGTCTGCACCAATTGCAACTATAGCTAATATATTAGAAAATGCATTTGTTCCCGATAAAAATTTCGACTATCCATACCATGAAAGGATCATCAAAGGCAAGGTTGAAAAGAGGTACTTGAGAAAGGAACACTTTGAAAGATTTAAATGGCTGACATTTTCTAAAAGTCAAGAAGGTCTATTTTGCCGAAATTGCGTTTTGTTCTCATCAGATACCCCACATACCAGCAGAGGACAGAAGCTCGGCAAATTAGTGGCGGCACCACTTCAGAATTACAGCCGCCTATTCGGTAAGGATGGATATGTTGATCACCATGCCTCTACAAATTACCATCAACTTTCAACTGAAAGAGCAGAGGAGTTCGTGAGAACCAGAAAAGACCACAAACAAAATGTTATCAACATACTTGACAGGAATCGTCTCAATCAGATTCAAGAAAATAGGAAGAGACTTGTTCCAATTATCAAATCCATTATTTATTGTGGCAGGAACGGAATTCCTCTTCGTGGCCACAGAGATCATGGGGACTTCAAAATTGATGACCATAATTCAAGAGACGGAAATTTTCGTGGCATTCTACGAGTTCGTGGTGACGCCGGTGATCTTGCGGTTAAAAGTATTGAAAGCGCTCTAAAGAATGCAAAATACCTTCACCCCGAAATTCAGAATGAATTGATAGAACTTTGTGGAAATCAGATTCAAAATGAAATCATCCGACGCATTAAAGGCAGCAAATACTTTTCAATTCTTGTTGACGAAACAACTGATGTAAGTAAGCGAGAGCAGATGGCGATTTGCGTCCGATACTATCACGAAGGTAGGATATGTGAGGATTTTTTGAAATTCGTTTACGTGACAGATCTATCAGGAAAAGGGCTGGCTGAAGTCATTAAAAGGGAGATGAAATTGTTGGGACTGGACACAAACTACCTTATAGGCCAAGGTTACGATGGAGCATCCTCAATGAGTGGACAATTCAATGGCGTACGAGCTGAAATGCGAAAAGATTTCCCACTAGCTTTATATGTCCATTGCAGTGCTCATTGCTTGAATCTCTCCCTAAGTAAAGCATCAAGAGTGGACAGCATTCGTAACTGTGTCGGCTTAATGTCCGAAGTCATTACGTTCATCAACGCATCAGCTAAGAGATTGGCAGAATTTCAAATGAAATCTTCTGGCGAAGGATGCAAGCAAAGCAAAAGACTCATTCGCCTTTGCGAGACTCGATGGGTGGAACGACATGAGTCGGTCAACAGATTTCAAGAAAACATGTTGGATATACGAGAGAGGTAGGTGACATATTACCTATAGGCTATAAGCAACAAATTTTTCTTATCACTAAAAATATCATTTGTCAAATATCAACATACTCAGAAAGATTTCCCATTAATGATTAAATCGTGTGCAAATTTTTAGTATGAGACATTGGAATATACATTTCTCTTAAAAAGTAATTTTGACAGCGCATCTATTAATGTTATAGTAAAAAATTGTTTTGCATGCAAATATGTCTGCATCTTTAAGTCGCTGATGCTTGTAAGTTTACAAAGAAAATGTTGCTTTCAGGTACTCCAAGATATGACAACGTGGAAAGACGCACTAGTATCTTCAAGAGCTACATCTCTATTGTCTGGGATTACAAAGCACGAGATCGTATTTTCAATATTGACATTGAATTCAGTGCTCAATGTGACAAAGCCTGTAGCAGTCAGTCTACAAAAGGTCGACAAGGATCTGATACAGTGTGTCGACGAAATGAATCTTTGTTTTGAAGTCCTTCAGAACATGCGATTGTCGAGTTCGGAGGAAGTGAATAACATTGCCAAGAAGTTTGAAGAAATTTTAGCTGAGGAGCTGACTATGCCAAGAATTGTGGGGACGTCAGTGCCATCGCTCAAATGTCAAAGCGGCTTCTCCGGTTGAGTACTTTGAGAGAAACATTTTCATTCCTTTTTTGGATCAATTGTTGAGTGATTTAAGGGACCGCTTCAGCTCTCACAATACTATAGGGATGCAAATCAATTCACTGCTTCCATCTAAACTTAAGAAATATTCTTTTGAACATTTAAAGGATGTTATTGAATTTTATAAGCCAATTTGTCCATTTTCTGAGGATGATGTGAAGGCTGAGTACATGCGCTGGTGCATAAAATGGAACAAAGGAAATACATCCGATATGCCAACATGTCCAGCGACAGCTTTAAGTCAGTGCAATATTGAATTTTATCCATGCATACATGCATATTTAAAAATATTTTGCTGTCTTCCAACTACTACTGCAACTGCTGAAAGATCATTTTCAGCATTGAAACTTTTGAAAAATGACTTGCGGTCGACGATGGGTGAGTCTCGCATAACCGGACTCACGTTGATTTATGTTCATGATGATATACCTGTCGATATCGAGGCAGTCATTTATAACTTCGGTCAAAGCTCTCGTAAATGTGATTTCATCGTCTGATTTTTATTGTCTGAACGTTGTTGTTATTTGAGGCCGACATCTATGAGACACAAACCTCCCTGACAGGCAATGAGAAGAAAGCTCTGTATAAGTGCGATTATAAGTATATTGAGGGATTTACGATTCATCGGTTTCATTATGTTTTGATAACTTCAATTAGGATCAAGTGGAAGATATCAATTTCTGAGATATCAAAAAATACATACACAGGGCTGATGGAGCCCCCAGGCAGAATAGGATTAAAGTGCTTGATTGTGCTTGATTGCTAGAAACCCCTGCCCGGCCGTGCCGATTGGGGTCTAGACCGCCCCTCCCTTCGAAAAATCCTGGCGACGCCCCTGGTCATGTGCTCTCTGAGTAACAGCCTCCCAAAGATGCAATACTGCATGAGGTTTTCCGAGGTCTATTTTGATGATATCTGATTCCCTATTGGTGCGTGCGTAAATCCAGTGGCGGCTTTAGCGATCATGCCCTTCATGCTCAGCATGACGAAGTATTTTGTCTAATTTTCCTCCACACAAATCAACGATGTCAACCACAAGAAAGGGAAAGTTTTGAATCAACAAAAAAACTTCCAATATCATTTGATTACATTTGACAACATTTGATTACTATGTCAGATCATGTTGCTGTGACATTAAGGTCATACTCAATTAAGATTTATCAAGTAGCTAACGTGTTCTAAAAATTCAGGGGAACGCAAGTCAATTCGAGCATACCTCATTTGTTATTGGCCGGATCATCTGACGGGAGAACAATAGCAAAATCTGCGGATGACGATTTTCATACTCCATCTCATGCCGTGGACGGGAAGCACAAATGATATGTATAGCTCGTTTCAACCAACTAACGGTAGCTGATTGGACGGCAATCCGCTGATTTTATCGGTGTAGTGAGATCATGAAATGTCTCGAGCAGGGTTGCCAGGTGGGCGGTTTTCTCGCCCAATTGGGCTTCATTTGGTATCGTTCGGCGGTATTTTTTTAGAGTTTGCGGGTTGCGGTATTTTGGGCTATACTTCAGAAAATTAAATGAAACTACTACCAACGACAATTATGATATTTATTTAAATAAAACAACAACTATACTTAGTTTAAATAGTGAAAAATATTTATTTCATCAACTCCATCGTGGCTATATTTAATAATTTCAGCTGTTCATGATTTAAATTTTAAGATGGGCAAATGGGCGAAATACAATAAGAAATATTGCAAAGAATGGGAGAAAGATAAAGAGTTAAAACTATGGATACAACCAAGTCGCGATGAGACGAAGGCTTTTTGTAAATACTGTAAATTGGACATTCGTGCTCATAAAGGTGATCTTTTAAATCATTGCAAAACGGAAAAGCATCGCAAAAATGCCGCACCATTTTCTTCTGTGAGATCCACTAGGTCCTTGTTTGAAATGGGTGTGAAGCCTATTGTTATAGATAATTCAACTAAAGTCCTTGAATTGAAATTAGCAAGTCACATAGCTTGCCACTCCAGTATTTCAACTGTTGATCATTTAGGTGAAATTGTAAAAGAAACTAAGAACATTTCACTGCATCGAACAAAATGTTCAGCTCTTATCAAATTTGCAATAAGTCCAACTATTCAAGAGAATTTAATCAACGACGTCAAAGAGAGTCCATTTTCATTGATAATTGATGAATCTACAGACATTGGACAGGAAAAGCAGTTATGCCTTATTGTTCGATATTATAGCTTTTCATTGAAACGAATCGTGACAACTTTTTTAGGATTAATTTCGATTCCTTTTGGTGACGCAAATTGTATCTTTAGTGCGATCAAATCATTTCTTGAGGAGAAAGAACTAGATTTTTTGAAGTGTGTGGGAATTGCGACTGATGGTTGTAATGTTATGTGTGGGACAAACCATTCGGTCATTACATTGATCAAAGATTTGAATCCTCATGTAGTCCACATTAGATGCATTTGTCATTCCATACAATTATGCTCATCGTATGCTCTGAAGACTCTTCCGAGGAACATAGAGTTTCTTGTTGCCGAAACACACAATTGGTTTGCTCATAGCACTGTTCGACAATCAAAATATAAACAGCTTTATTCGTCAATACATCCTGGAGAAGAACCTCTGAAAATTCTGAAACTTTCAGATACAAGATGGCTATCGATTGCATCCTGTGTAGAGCGCATTTTGCAACAATATGAAAGTCTGAAACTTCATTTTCAGGCGGTTAAGGACAATGAACGCTGTTATAAGGCCGAGCTTTTATATCAGATGTACATTGATATAGAAAACAAGTTATACCTTGTGTTCTTGAAACCAATTCTTTGTGAACTCAATCGAGTCAACAAGCTTTTTGAGCTTGAAAAGGCCTCTCCTGTTTGGTTGTTAGACGAACTTAGGACACTTTATCTAAATCTTTTGCAACGTATCACGAGACCTACATCATTTCCGAAGTGGAGCATGATATTGGAGTACGACTTTCACGCCAGGAGTAATCAGCTCCCTCTTCATGCCATTTATTATGGGATTGGTTTTAATACGTTGATCTGTGACTCAAACCTTGAAGACTCCATCATTGATCGGGTTAAAGAACGATGTCGAAATTATCTTTTCGAACTTTTGAAAGAAATGCGAAGCAGACTCCCATCAAATATTTCACAGTTGAAATCTTTGTCTAATTTATCACCAACCGTTGTTCTTGGAAAATCAAAGCCAAAATTAAGTGAGATGTCTTTTTTGTCATTGTATGAAGGAAATGTTGGTGTTTTGGAAGAACAGTGGAACCGTCTCGGATTCTGTTCGTGGCCTTGCTGCCAGTATACTGATATTGACGTAGAACAATTCTGGATTGCTGTGGTAAATCACAAAGATGCAGCTGGAGATCAAGACTTTTTTGAGCTTGGACGTTTCGTTCTTTCTCTACTGTCGCTTCCATTCAGTAACGCAGCAGTTGAGCGAGCTTTTTCTCAAATGAATTTAATAAAAACAAATCTGAGAAATCGCATGCAGCAAGATATGCTTGAATCAATAATGCATGTCAGGATGTCATATGAGTCGCAATCAGATTTGCTGCAACACATTTGAGCCAACAGATAAAATGATCAGACGCTTTACCAGTGACATTTATGACAATGATGCTTGATTCAACCGAATGTGTTGACAATTTGTTAGATTCATTGTATACTTATAGCCTTCTGCTGCGGGATAAACATATTGAAGTAACAAATATATACATTTTTGAAATATATATATATACACTTTTCCTTTTCATATTCCATGTATATTCTATAAAACATGATTAAATTATAGAAGCAAAATAATAGAAGCCAATAGATTAAAGGATTAACCGGCCTGAGCTTGATAGCTAATTATAAAATATTGATAACGAAGAATCATTATAAGATGAAATATGATATGATTTCGAATTGGGCTCTTTTTGGGCGGTTTTTCTCGCATGATTGGGCGGTGAATTATTTTTTTTACTGGCAACACTGGTCTCGAGTCTCAGTTGCACGATTGAAACCCATCGAATTGACTTCCTTTATAAGTTATTCAATATCTTCCAATGTTAATACAGCTTGTGATTTTGTGCGATTGACGGTGTTTTTACTATCTTAAATACATGCTTCAAATAACTAGAACTTGAATATTATTTAATATACATTATCTGGTGATTAAATTTAGCCGTGGTCTTCTACATGCTTGCATATGTAGATATGTCTAGGAGCAAATAGTATAATAGGCTATGCATGCATCAGATTATCATCGGATGTACTCAAACATACAAATCATGTAGCCTACGCCTGGAATTTTATTTTAAGCGTATTTTGGCTGATACAGTATGTAGATCATTAGAATTATGCCTAGCCGTACACCATATTCACTGGATTACCTGATGTGAAAAGTAGGCGGCTTGCATGTTTGAATTATAATTAGTAAAGGGCAAATGCAAATGGAATGAGATTAAAATTTTGTTCATCGAATTCGTAACTGTTTCTTAAGTTGCATGATATTAAGCTACATTATGCTACATCAGTTGCATGGTTAAAAATCCTCGTATGATAGCTGTCACACATACTTTTTTCCTCATGATGCAAAAAAATTGATGAGCATGACCTAACAGAAATCCATAGAGCCGCCACTGCGTAAATCAGCTGACGCTCTCAACCAATGAGCGTGCTGCTGGCAGTGAGTGGAAACTTGACTTGCAAAATATTCATGATCAAACGTTTTTTGGAGTGTTTATCATAGGCTACACCTTTCAATCTAGCATCTAATGGATTGGGTAGCTATCATCAAGATTAGTCGCGGAAAATGAAGTAATTGTGACAGTGCATTAATCGTCCATCGGTCATTTATAAAGAAAGTTATTGGTCAACAACGCTTTTCATAACTATGTTGCATCAGGGTCGCTTCACAACTTCTAGCTAAGCACAGAATAACAAAAATATGTGATGATATAGTCACAATCAATTCTCAACTACATTTTCATCGAATGGTCTGTGTGTCTAAGGCACTTAATGACCTGAAATCATATTTCTATCATGAGTTACCTTCTAATCTTCCGTCTTTTTTGACGATGTTTCCTGAAGAGAGGGAACTAAAAATAAAAAGATATTCACCATTTGATGAATATCCCAAGACAACAATCACAAGAAATGTCGACGAACCACGTGTGGAATTGCTCCTGATATAATATTATAAATATTATATGTATGTAGGGTTTTAAAAAAACATTGTGTGTTTTAAAACACAATGTTTTAAAACATGTTTTTTTATTTTTTTTAAATCCAAATGTTTAAAACATGTTTTTTTTAAATCAGGTTTTTCGATAAAGTAAAATCACATTGTGTTGAGATTCAACTCTTTACAGTCTGAGTCTAATTTACAACTATAATTGATTAAGAAGAAGATTATGATGTTACTTCAATTATTTATTTAACAGTAGTAAGTGCCAAGGCGAACATCAGAAAATTAATTAGTAGAATAAAATCTTCTATTGATATCACCTACGAGATCTCCATGAGCAATAGCAACTGGGTCAGTTAAAAATAGCGATGACTATATCGGGATAGAATACATTTCTTGCTACCTGGTATTGAACAATTAAGTCATCGACTCTTCGTCATGAAGCGTGGTAGAAAGACCTCCTCTGTTTCAAAGTACTTCACAGAAGATGACCACAGCAGGAAGTCTTGCAGTGTTCGTACTGGCGCGCGAATTCGCGCCAGGGCGCGAAAAATGAAGGCGGGCGCGAAAATTCCGAAAATATTTTCGCGCCCCAATATTGTCCCATATATTTTCGCTCCCCAAAAAATATTTGACTATAATATATCACTGGGAACTGTTAGATGTGTCTACGACCATGTATCAGATTGATGACAGTAATAGAATTGAATATTTTCCTTCTTATTCCAGAAAATGCCTTCCTGACATGACAATAACAAATAGGAATAGTGTGTAAACCTACTACGACATACCGTAATCATCACTGCGTATTCTACATTTTATTGAGGGACTATTTATCATCACTGCGTTTTACATTTTTGAAAGGGTGAAGCGATTCTTCAGGAGGGGAACTGAAAAGCTCCTCAAGTACTTACCGTTTGAAAATGATGTGCTTCAATCGTGCCAATTTCTTTCCCCACATCATTCGAACAATGCTGACCTGCAGAACTGGGCGAAGACTCTTGCGAAGTGCTTTCCCCAAATTGTTCCTCAAAACGAGATTTCTACTCTTGAAGTTGAAGCTCGACTCCTCCAAGGTACAACAGAGAAGCCAATGGACATTGGAGAATACTGGCAGAAAATGTCCTCAAAGATGCCAACTCTGAGTCGTCTGGCTCGAGTCACGATGACATTACCCCACGGAAACGCAGAAGTGGAGAGGGTGTTCAGTTTGCTGCCTGATCTAGTGACAAAGAAACGGAGTAACCTGTCCGCGACTACAATAAATGCGATCGTCGTTATTAAGAGCGCCATGGCATCGAATAATATCTCGTCGCGAAACTTCGAAGTGACACAGGCACTTTTGGAGAAAGTTGCCAAAGCCAAACAAGCATATGAGCTGCGTTTGAAGAGCGAGATGGAGGAAGAGGCAGCAAGGAAGAAGAAGGCAGCAGAGAAGGATATATTAAAAACTTTCGAAAATCAGAAGAAAAATGATTCAAAGCTGAATGAGTTAGAGTCCGGTCTCAAAAACAACGAAAAGCGAATCAGCGATATCATGAAACGGAAAGAAAGCCTCGTGAAAATGCAGGAGGAGGCATTACGGTCATTAAAGGAAGAGGAGGACCACCTTAAAGCTCTGATTGATGAGAAGGAGAAGATGGAAGAAAAGGAACGAGCAGTAGCTGAGAAGCTCATGACTAGTACTTTGAAGCGAAAAAGCACATGAAGAACTGAAAGTTATTTCTCCCAATAAATTGAAGTGATATTTTCTTTATCAGTGCCTAGCGCTTTTAGACAGCATTTTGATTCAACACAGCTCGATCATCATGTACCTGATTGAATGAAACTGCTTACATGTGTACTTTCATTTCTGATCTTTTCTTCATTTAAATCACAAGGAAAATAGGGCATAAACTCTTACGGTGTATTAATGAAACTTATTATGTTACATTTCAGTACCAGATGGAAAGTGTAGCGACGTTATTTTAACGAAGACGTTGACTACACCGAGAAAATGTCAGGTATGACAGGCCCTAACACCCCGATTTTAGTCTTTGGTTCGGTTCCATTTGGCCCAGATTTGGTTGTAGTGATTTCGGGCATTTTTCTAAGGCCCCACAACCAAATCCTAGCCAATTGGAACTGGAAAAGGGATTTTCGGGGTTCCTTAGGCTCATTTGATTCAACGTTGCGGAAATATTATAGTACGGAATTAGAATGAATACATTATAACGTACTTATATGTTCGTATATGATCTCATTAATATCATGTGGTTGTCTGCTCCATGCAGGGCCATCCATTAATCAATTATGTTTTCATCTACTCCATCAAAGGTATCTAATAAATGCTATAAATCGTCATAGACCTATGAAATTGACCCGTAAATATGCCTATATGAATTCCATATACAGTCTGCGACATTTTATTAGTACCACCCATATTTTTTTAGTTTTCTACACCTAGCTACTTGTTGATGTCATATTATCTTTCACCCTTGTCAATACATTAAATAGGCATGTATGCCAACAATATACCACAACATAGCCATCTACTGATTAGTAACACCAGACACTCAAACATAAAAATTGACCGCGACATATTATTAGGACCACCTTCGACATTTAGATAAGAAGCTTTCTTTTAGACATGACAACGCTAGATAAAGATCTATTATCAGTTATTTACTTATATGTCGATTTCTTAGCAATACAAATTGTGTGTTCTGGTTGCCTTATTTGTGCATTGTCGGCTTGCTGTGAGAAAGCCGCATGTGAGAAACTATCATTAATGTGTGGTGTGTGTCGTCGCCTGCGCACGCACACTGTTGTCTGTCAACAATAAAGATATTAATATTCATTATCAAATCGATCCTTGATTTGCTTTGCATCATCGAGACCAGATATCTGACTATTGAGATAACATGGATATCTACCAATACGATTCATGTTTAGGTCTAACGTGGAAAGTCTAAATCTTACTCATGAGTAAAAACGGATCTAACAACAAGCATAAGTGGCTCGTAGATGGAAGCTTTGTCTCGCGAAGAGTTTTCTCAGTGTGAAATCGCTACTCGTTGTTATGTTTCAAAGTAGTCGGCACTACTTGTTCAACGGAATATGACTTCTGGAAATCCTTATGCAGCAAACCGACGATGACGTTGTGGAGCATGATGAAAATCTACGACACAAGATGGCCGATTCCAAGAGCGCAGGCCTACTGTTTGAAAAGGGTGGCTAATAACGTCGTCCCAGCTACGAAGACCATGGTAGAAGCGTTACATCAACGAAGCGGCACACACTGTTCAACGAGGGATGCATAAAATGATTGCCAGCGGGATTGCGGTCAAGGAAAGTGTCGTAACTGACCCCATGCATGAAGATCTAATAGGCTTAATTTTGCCACTCGCCATGTCAATTGGAGCGTCAATGACTGGTGAATGGTGGCATTCTGCGTAGAGCCGATTGAGTGTCACCAGACTACTCGTCAGCGAATGTGGCAGTCACGTGGATCACTTGCTCCTGCGTTTCAGCCCGTCAAACACCAAGCAAAGGTCATGCTGTAGGCCTGTTTTCTTGCGAGGAAACTGGTAGGCTTCATGTTTGTGAGTGCTCTATTAACTCGATTCGACTTCATCCTTACAAGTGCTTCAGAGAAGGGTGATTCCATAGTTCATGACTGCTGGTTTCCGGAAAACAACGGACTGCTTATGCAAGAGGGAGCTCCCTGTCACACTGTCAGTATTGTGAAGCGACGTTTTGATGACATCAGCGCCACTTTGTTGGAAGGACCATCTCCGATGTAAACCATTCAGAACATTAATGCGCTATCATGAAGCATCGGCTGCATAAGATTTACATAAGATGTTTGGGTTGCTAATTACAAAACAAAAACGCAGCGTTGTCATGTCCAAAGGAAAACTTTTTATGTAAATGTCGAAGGTGGTCCTAATAATATGTCGCGGTCAATTTTTGTATTTGATTGTCTAGTGTCTATGTTATTAATCAGTAGATGTCTATGTTGTGGTATATTGTTGGCATACATGCCTATTTAATGTATTGACAAGAGTGAAAGATAATATGACATCAACAAGTAGCTAGGTGTAGAAACTATGAAAATATGGGTGGTCCTAATAAAATGTCGCAAACTGTATGTTTGAAAAATGTATGTATTGACCTTACGCTCGTGCATACATGTATCTTAGACCAATTAGTTGGGGGCGCGAATCGCAGGGCGGGGCGCGAAAAATGCGAAATCGGCCAGTACGAACACTGGTCTTGTATTTTTTTGCAAGTGGAAGACAGTTGCTGGAACGTCAAGACTGATAGACCACATACTATCCCAGTGCAAATTAGCTTCCACAACAGCCCGAGAGGCTCTACAGAACGAAAGGGGTTTAGCTTCAGCCCCAAGACTTCAGCCAGCTCTGAGCTTTATTTCCTGTTCACCATCCACATCAACAACTGCTCGGTCTTCGTCTATTGTTCAGTATCCGGTGATACAGACTCAGTCTATAACCGCGAATCAGTCTGCAATCGACAACGAAAACTACGATAACAGCACCTCAGACTTCGGCCACGTCATCTGATTTATGTCCGATCCCAATCAAGTCAAGCAAGTTCTCCGATCAGCATTCCACCGTGATGCATCAAAAGCCTTTGGGTATGGA
>CAJQUW010009302.1:0-14049 GCA_907163375.1 Prostheceraeus crozeri
CAAAGTAAGTATATAAGGGAAGTATGGAATCAATGGTTGATTTGTGGCGACAGCTATGATATTACTTTTTCGCCAGCTCTTATAAGCAGTTTTATCTGATATCGCAATTGGCAACAGAATAGTATTGAAATATTGAATGGAACGGACTGAATAGCTATGTCAAAACTATGAAGTAGTGAAAAATTACATAGTTATCCGTAGACATCTAGAAGACAAAAACATGAGATGAAGACCCATTTCTATGGTTAAAATGCTAGATTTGATTTGGCATAGAAATTAATTGATTAATAAGGTATAGACGACTACAAACCACTCTATACGATTAAAGGAGGGGGGTGGGGGTACTTATGATTGCATTCATGTACTGTGTATGAACGTGTCTACAAACTTTTGACCACTGAACATCTGAAAATCTTTGTATCGAATCTAGAAATATTTCATTTTCTTATTGATGACCAGTTGTACATACATTCATTGATCAGTTTTAGATTTCCATTCATGAATGTATGTTGGAAATATGATGGACCTTACCTACATTATGTACTTTTTTAGTCCTAATTTTTTCATCTGATTATGAAAGCATCCTATGTGAAATTTAATAATTATTTTATTGACATCCTAACTTCTCATTTTCTTCTCACATCAGAGTATTCCCTTGTATTTCCTTATATGATCAATAGCAGTATTTGATGATCCGTGTTGAGATAACAATTTATAAAGAAATAGTCAAATTCTGAAATGTTGCAATAAATTATTGATGTATCACGTAAATGACTGTTTTTGTTAGTGATGAAAATAATGAAAAATGATGAATGACGCTCCAGCCTTAAGCTGCAGATACTTTGTATTAATTGCATTCGAGTATATTGAGCAATTAATACAATAGTTCCTCGGCTTTCGGCAAATCACTGAAAAGTAAAATTATATTCACAACAGAAAAGGGAAAGCAACACGAAACATTCAGATGCAGATGAAAGCATTTGTGACGCAGATTTGATTTCATCGGTTGGAACATCATAGGCTGCATCAATTCAGAAAAGGCCTTCAACCGAAATTTGTATTATAAAGCTATAGGCCTATAGAATAAACCACAAAACGTTTCACTTTTGGTTAGATCACTTGTGCCAATAAAATTTCGAGTGCTGTTCATTCAAGTTTTTGTCTAGACGTTGTGAATAATTATCAATTAATTCCACCGTACATGTTCATCTGACATCGGTATTAAGCATTTCAAAGTGCAGTATAGAGTACTGAATACTGATTGCCTCATACTGCTTCACGATGTTGACAAAAATGCACATACATAGGGATGATCAAAAGTAACTTCCTAAAGCAATATTTCAATTATATTTCAATATTTCAATTTCAATACTCCAAGAAAGTAATAGACATATGAATAGCATTTTTTCATGACGGAAATTTACTGGGCATTCAAGCTCATGACAAATTATTTTTGGCAGCAAAATCTCTCAGAATTTTTATTATTTCGCTGTGAATACCCCGCTGTTGCTCCTCTTGCGAATATGTAGGCTATCTTTATTTTAACAAATAATGTTTCACCTATAGGCCTACTAATAATTGCTTCAGCATGACTTCGAAAATTTTCGGTGCGAGCAAGTGAGTGCAGCGCACACCCATAAAAAAATCATTGTTTTTATGAGCTAACATCATAAAATAAACGCAGCGTAGTTGGACATTTTCAAATCATGATAAATATAAATTTCGGTTGAAGAAACAGCTTTTCTAAATTGATCAAAATTTGATTATTAAGCTTCTGTTAAAGGCTTAAATAAAACATATTGCAACAAATGTGTCAGACTCATCACAATACAAGTTTGTAGGTATTCGATTCATCTAACGGCCGATACAGTACAACCAACTGTGATGTAATCAACTAGATCTGTAAGTCATCACTACCACAAATTGGTTGCCTACCACTGACGATACTTATGGGTTGTCTCCCCCCCTCAGGTTTTCTAATTTGTCTAAAATCTACTGATAATCAATCGTCACTAAACTTCGGGTACACGTACTCAAGCATGTTTTCTACCAACATGCAAAATTTTATGTAGATCGGACAAGTACTTTTTGTATTAGATACAATAACGTGAAGTGTAGCGATGTCAACAGCTTGCTTGATGTGACTTCGTCTGTTCGACGTATCATTGCTACTCGTGTGTGCATTGTTCTCTCTCCCTCTTCGTCTCATCCACTGCAATTTGAAATCTTCCCACGACCACTACCTTGCCACACCTTTATTAAGCCAAGCATATTAATATAAAGGATTTGGCCTGGTCATCATCGCTTGACGAGTTGTCGTGAGATGACTTTGTTAACCTCAAGTGTTTACTGTTCAGACGATGAGGTCACTGACAAGTCAGATCAAGCTATCGGCATCGCTGCACTTTAAGTTATCGCTCCTAATTTAAAAAGGACCTCTTCGAATTGCCTAAAACTTGGTATCTGGCTAGAGAATACACACACTTACGTGTGTTTAAAGTTTTGTGACGATTGATTCATTTTAGCAGATTTTAGACAAATTAGAAAACGTGGGGGAGATAACCCATAAGTACACCACTGACATAAGTCATCATGTCATAGTGGCTATCATTGAGCAAATAAATAGATTTCTTACCAACAATGTCTGATTCGCCCTAGTTTGCCGCATGTCAAAAAAGCTTCATCCGAATAACTAAGCAAAGGAATCAATGCCCGCTTTAACATTTTGAATATGCCTACTCCTACAGATTAAACAAGTGCATCAATTTGTACCTTCTGATATGCCTACCACTGTTCTCAAACATGTTGATTTCACATCAAATTAAAAACTGTACAATTACTGAAGAATAATGATGATCATGTGGAAATCGCGGACGAGCAGCGACTACGAATTGCCAAGAAGACAGAATCAGTATATCATTACATGTATATGCTAAAAATCTGTAAAATTTCCAATAAATTTGATACTATGAAACTTTGGTAACGTGTTCAGTAGACAACCACTTCTAAGAAGCAATTGCTTAATTCTAACGATGAATGCCTAAAATAATAAATTATGCGGAATCTTTGAAGTGATCATGCAAAAATGTAACCATTCAGCAACGATAGTTAACATTTCGACGAATTGTTGCGTCTGAAAACCTCACTGTATAGTTATGGCTGCTGGCACCCACTTTTACGTGGGAATAACTTGGCCTCAGTTGTCTGGTTATTTACACGCAACATTGCGTGCGAATAACCTCACGCCTTTGATATCGGATCAAATCAAGCCTTGTTGGCAACTAAACATTAATTTCATTTTAGCTAATTGAATTAAAGAACCGCCAATTATCTTTTTTTGAAAGTACTCTCACAAGAAGACTCTCTCAGCTGCCACTACTCTTTCTCTAATAGGCCTACTAAATTTGTTATTAAAGGGTGCTCGTTATCAAACATAGTAACTTGGAAGAAGCTTTTCGTATAACATTCATGATGCGGCAAACTTGGTTGAATCGGATCAATAGTGCGAAATTGATCTTGCTGCCCAGTCATAATGGGCATGGCGGAAATTATTGCACCTTATACACTTATCGTCTTTACACATAGTTTCATTATATGCCAAAAATTTGACAGACTTAATGATCCAGTTGATTGCGTCAAACTTTTTTTTACAAGATCGACCATTAGACAGAGTGTTTGTCAACCTTGAACATCATCATGAACGAGGTTGTGTGGACTATGTAGTTAACCATCACTGAGTTGCCACTTAAAAATTATATTTACTTTTACTAAATGAAATGTATAACTGTGGATTGGTGATATCAACTGCATCAGATGTAGTGACTATACTCGTGTTGCAAAACCTTGAGTTGATTCAATTAACTATCATTAACATCAACTTACCAGACGCCATTTCACGCACGAATCATAAAAAGCATTCCCAGAACAGCAAAAATTAAAGAATCGTGCGCCTTGTGAACACTCACTAGAAGTGACTGTCTGTCTGCTTCTTAGTTATAAAGCAATCAGCCAGCGACTAAGCATGACGTCACAACAATTGAAAACGTCAGTGATTTGCGTGGGAAACATCTCGCCTCAATTATCATGAAGATGGTGGAATCTCCGTGCTACGGGTGCACCTCGATGCAAGAGCATCAGATATCAGTAAAATAAGAGCAGGACGGGCTGTTTTAGGACAAGCGCAAAAGTCACGTGAGTCCAACCACGCGGAGTTGATCTCCACTGGCATAGTTAAACGTTGAAGAACCCTCTAAAGCACAAAATGTGTGCTAAAATAGCAAGCAAAAAGTCCCTTTCTTCTCCATTCCAGGAATATTAGTTATTAGATGCTTCTTCAAAATGTAGACAAACAATATCTGAAGCCAAATAGACACAATTCTCACACTGTTTTCATCTATAAAGCCATAATATCAGAAATGACAGACACGTTCAACATCAAAATTGAATGTAAAAATAATAAAGCGAATAAAATATTATGTAGGAATCACTAGAGTAAAAGGAAGTTTCACCAAATATTTTTAGCACCAGCGACTTCTTGAATTGGATGAATAAAAATATCTGAAATTATCTTGCGGAAAAAAGATGGGCGGATTTGTCGCCACTAAAAAACAATTAGAGTAATGGGGAGTTTTCCACACTTGATATATTTTCAACACTTATTGATCGCTACTACTTTGTCAAATATCGCCATACAAACATCGCGAAAAAACCCCTGTCAAACAAACGATACATTTTCTGAAAGCCAATATTGTGACGTTTCGAATATTACAAGGAGAATGTTTCAAATTGATTTATGGTGCTTGTCAAAACAAGATCAAAGACGAATTTAGCTTTCGGGTTTTATGGGCCACTAAGGACCAACCAATTTTTCAAAACAATTAAATTCAACGACATTTAAAATGATAGATCCGAAAATTCTCTTATCAAATGATTATCAAATTTGTCGATATTTCTTAATAGCAAAAAACATTTTAGAGGTGTTGAAAAATGTACGTTCCGTAGATTTATGCTACGTTCCAACTTGCTGTCGCGCACTGTACTTTGAAAGTTGCATTACTGTTCCTCCTTCAAAGAATCATGTGAAATGACTGCAACGTTCGCAGAGACTGTCAAACTTACGTGAGAAATTATCGATTTTATCCAACTACTCACACCGGCACTTTCTCCTCTTTGGCGCGAGCTCTCGCTGGACTTGCATTCAATACATTCTGAACGACAACCCGCAATTAACAATCTTTAAACGAGACATTCTTTTGGATCTGTAGATGGCCGTTCAAGGGCGTTCCAAAATCGACTGTTGAGTTTCTTTATGTTAATGCTGTATCAGACAGAAAGTCAAGTGCCGCTGTTGATTTACATGTTGCTTTACAGGTATAGTTTTTTTCGAAATACAAAGAAATCGATTACATCAATGCAACATCACTTGCAAAAGAATGCGCATTTGACATGCCTGCCATACTTGTCAGTCTCACAACTATGGCGTGCACGTGACTTTAGGCTGTGACCTCCTGCAATGTTTCACCATGCTACTAGTGGGACTCTACTGAGTGACAATTAAGCACAGTAAATGCACAAAATAATTGGTTTAATCGTGTCACTTTGTTAGAGGTGCAAACTGATTCATACAGAAGGCACATGCAAGAACTATAAGTGGGCAAAAAGAAATTTTTAAATACTTTCAGAGATAGAAAAATAAGTCTTGCGTCGCTTGCGGATTGCTCTGAATCCTTCAAAATGCTCCGATCGCTCACGTTCCTCATCAATTCGAAGAATCAGATCATTGCGCTGAAAGTTTTCTTTGATAATGTTGGCTTTCCGAACATGTTAAAAAAGTTAGCAGCGCATGAAAAAACGTTCAACAAACTGCTTTGTAAACTTGAACATCGGCTGTGTCTGCTTTGCTGAGTGATCCGGTTGATAGAGTCACGGGAAACTTTGCAGAAATTGGCGTGTTTAATGTTGAATCTGGTAGCTACATTGTTCATTGCTATGGTAATTTATTAGCAGATTGTAGCCATTTCATAACGTTACATGTTCCAATCACAGAAGAGACAGGTCGTCTCTTCTTCCAGCGTTTGACTAGAAGGAAGCATTGGGAACATGTAACGTTATTGAAGATGGCACAATCTGCTGACTAAATGAACCATAGCAATCGAACAATGAGCAGAATGCCATTTCAACATTAAACCACGCCAAAATGTGCAAAGTTTTCAGTGACAGTTTTCAAACCGGATCACACAAATTGCAAAAGAGAAACACAGTCGATGTCAATGTCGACAGAGAAGTTTGTGAACGTTTTTTTCGTGCGCCTGCTCCTAACTTTTTAAAATGATCGGAGGGCCCAACATTATCGAGAAAACTTTGCGCAATTATCTGAATTCTTCGAATCTGAAGGAAGTCGTGGCGATTGGACATTTTTGAAGGAATTCAGCGCAATCCGCAAGCGACGCACGACTAAGTTTCCTATCTCTGCAAGGTATTAAAAGTTCTTTTTGCCCACTTTATTAAGTTCCTGCATGTTGCCTTCTGTTGAATCATTTTGCACTTCTGAGCAAAGTGATACATTAAACCCCCCAAAAAAAATTCCCCCCTAATTCCTGTGTTCCAATTCTCTAATCCTTTCTAGTCAAACTGAAGAAGAGACGACCTGTCTAATTCTGTGATAGTATGACTGCAATTTTCGGCCTAAAATTATCTCATGACATGTGATACTTTTCCATAAGGCAAATTTGTATAGACGCCAGGCCGATAAGATCTACATTTACGTCACCATGATTATCTGGCGTTTTCTTCAGACAAATCAGTGATAATATAGCTACCATATATGTGCAAATACAGATTCGCACATAGACGGTCATTCTTCGAACGTCATTACATCTGCGCTGCAAATCATGTGATAAATACATCACCTACTTGATTGTCAACGTTTTAGACGATACGATCATTTCATTCAAATGCAAGAGAAATTTCGATATAATCTGAGTTTTTACTAATCAGAGAATCTTCAAATCAGGACTTCAAATATTTCAAAAAATAAGGTTTTCACACTAGATTGCTATCACGATGAGAAAATCCTTAGCAACTGACGCAACACAAATTTTCATATTAGAAAGAAAGATGTCCTCAGACTAAAACAATTTGAGCACGAATCTTCATTGACAGCCGTAGACGCTACAAGGGCCCATCAGTACGTCTTTGAATGGCCCAAAACTAGCATAAAATATCCTATAGTGGCTGAGCAAGCTGAAGGACTGCCGAACAGGACAAATCTTAATGACATATTCTTATTCTTTATCCTTATTTAGCACCAAAATTGCCTGTTTAATCAATTCTCCAATGATCTTAAATGCAATCAATGATATTATTATTAGAAAGATGAATCATGGAGACATTTTATAGCTACTATAGTGATAACCATAATCCATATTATCCTAACCTCGAGAGATTGGGCTCACTTTGTCGCATTTTTTGCTGTGGGCCACGCAAAAATAAAACCGGTCCACCCACAAAATTAGATTCATCTGCGCTCGCTTCGTTTCCTAGAAGGCAGAAGTGTAGTAACCTAATACGAAAATGGCACATCACAGAAATTAGCTCCTCTCGATGGATAATTCGTGTATCCACTTTGCCATTGAAATGGCAAACATGAAGCAGTCAACAGGGACACTAGAGCCATGAGAGATGCGTGCGTGCTGTGATATCACGCCACACCCCAAAACACACATCGATGTGTGGCTTTCGATTCAATGTATGCACTATACAGAAGCAATGCCGAGGAGAGGAAGTAAAACAATCAAGTGAAACATAATTTTCGTACGCCTGCTACTTCTTTAATAATGAATGGAAAAGGGTCAACATAAGGAAAAACTTGTGGGCAATGATCTGAATTCTTCGAAACTGATGAATTTGGGGCAATCGAAGCACATAGCTGGAAACGTCACATTATCCGTAAGCGAGACGCACGCCATAACCTTTTTTTCCCTATCCTGTAAGTATTAGGAATTCCGTTTTTGCCCAGTTAAAGGTTCCTCTATGTCCCGTCCAATTTCGTATTAATCACACTTGCTAGCAAACCGAAGCAGATAAACAAATATTTAATTCAGTGGGTCCACCTTATCCATTGTGTTTTCAATTTGCACCTTTCGAACTTTTCTCCGACATTCTTTGGAATTTGGTCTGCAGGAGGTCTTGCGACTAAAACCTATCTAAAGACTAATTATTAACATGTGTGGCAGTATTAGCAAATGATATGCAGCACTATTGAGATTTTTCTATTCATTTGAAGTCCGTAGTATCAGACCGTTTTCAGACGTGTTCTTAGCACTACAACGAATTCGTGAAGTGTATCTTGAGGCGAGAGCGATGAGCGTCTCATCTAAACAAAACTAAGGAATGATTGTGCGAATAGGCATTTATTAATGCAGCTTAATAACTTGTTGCTGCAACATAGGCTTCAAAGTAAATTGAGTGATAGAAATCAGACAATTTATCCCAATGCTTGTAAGTAACATAATTATGTTTGCTAAGTAATAAATAAATTTCTCCTCTTGATTGTGTGATATAATGTAAATAGCTAACAAAATGAAACATGCCTGATAGAAGTTGCGTGTTCTGTGGTCCTCATCACATCGTAGACTAATTTTAAACACGATAATGTATCTTGGGACCGACTGCATGGACCAGTCTCCATGCAGTTGCTAAGCACCTGGCATCGTATTAGCATGGTGGAAAAACACGAAAATTACAATGTACACAGGTAGGCATTGTGATAGACTAGATGCTGTTGACGATCCACTTTATTGCGCTACAGTTGCCTACAATCAAGCATCCACTCGCATCAGTTAATAGAAATATTTCATGTAGGAACGTATGTGCACTTGGCCTATCATGTTGATATTATGCTGGCTTTATGCTTGGATAGCATTTGTAATTGTTTTAGGCATGACTAGTTGAGAACAGTTACCCGTGAGATTGCACATTAAGGAAGGTAGTTTTGCTTACGAAATGCATGTTAACTTCATCTATGGTAGTCTGATTTCATAGATTGTAGACTTACTATGAGCAGAATCCTTTGATTTAATTATCTAATAGCATACATTGTACATGCTGCCTAAAATTTGTGAGTTCCTTGGAGATATATGTACACAATGGACTTGCAGTGGTATACAATATGGCCTGACCTAGCTGATAATGGTTTTCGGTCGGCTTCAGATACTTTTGCATTGCCAGCACAACGGTAATATGAAATCTACATGTGAAGTAATAGCTTAGTCGCATGGGCAGCTTGCATTATCGTATTTGGGAGGTGAACTCATTATTCGGTTGAGAAATCATTTCTACAAGGTAAATGGTTGACAATTTGGTGTGTATTTAATTGTCAACTGAGGGACTGTTTTACTGCTATGGACAATGTTGTGTCCATGTAACTGACCCCTCTGGAGATCTTCTCATCATGTCAAATGAATAGGCCTATCAGATAGGTTGAATTCAAGTTGCTCTGCAAAGTTAGTCAAAGTTGCATTCGACTTTCCAGAATTACATGCTCATTGAATTGACTAACCAGCTCATTGTGTTGCACGTTCATTGAATTAAAGACCACAAGTGACCGAATAGGGAAAGCTGAACGCATTGGGGGAGGGGGGGTTCGTTCCCTATGTTTTTTATACTGGCTCTAAAACTGCAAAAGCCATGACTCCTATTTGTTAAGAATTCTGACTGCTATTTATTTCTGATGCGCTATCAATATTTCATCAATTTTGACGATGGGAACATGAAGCATTTGATCTTTAATTAAATGCACTTTTTAAAATGGTGACGTTTTATCAATTTCTTGATAACTTAGCATCTTTAATAAATTCAAATTTCTTGGTGACTATCAATCCCAAAATTGTTGGATGTACTGACAAGTTGCTTTATGGAACATAAAGAGATTGACAGGATTGGTCTGTGTGTGGAGTACAGCTGAAAAGTAAAAGTATGTTTGGAATTGTACCCTGTAGTTCTAAAAAACATCAGATGTGATTACAAAGAAGATGAATGACTTCAAGATACCCAGAAGATTACAATGAATGAGGGAAGAGACAATCGGAACTAAGCATACTCTGAGTCTCAATACCGGTATTACCGCGACCAGTTTTAGCGGTACGTTTTATTTTTCGCTGTGTGATCTTAAATAGCCACTAGATAGGTGATTAATGGTATCCATTCGCTAAATTTTCAAAATCTGTCGAAATTAGCGATCATAACTTTCGAATTGCTATTTACACTACGGAGATCAGCGAGTAAGCTGAAACCTGCATTAACAAACCTGCATTAAGCCCTAAACCTGATAACTGACATGCATGAAGTCTCAGCAGGTTGTAATGAAGCTGCCGTTATCGAATGCTGTGTGATTATCAGAAATTACCATTAAGGAAAATGCATAATTATCAGGTTTCAATGCATTGACTTTCAAATATTCTCTTCTCAAATGGCAGTTTCAGAATCCCTTCTGGTCGATTGCAAATTGTAGTGTTGTTCTAATGTACTGTTAGACAGCAATAATCTCCACTCTTGAGACGATGATGGAATTAAGTAAGACATTTCCTCCTCCGCTATTCATATGAAAGGCAAATAATTTCACAATATTATGAATAGTTCGACTGACAGATAAAACTTGATGACAACAGTGTAACGTTTACAAATATTCACAAGTAAGTGCAAGAATGCATCAGTGCAATGATGAGGGCAACCTTGAGTAACTAACTGTAATAATGAGTGAAATCCACGGCCTTTCGGGTGGACAGCGTCCTCTCTCCACAGGCTCCCCCTGTCTTCTAACTGTCCAACGTCCCGTCTGTGATAAGTGTTTTTATGGACATTTTTCTATCCCAAAAAGTTGTTTCATGAGCACCGTGTAATGTCACCTGCTGTCAGACGATGAAATTACCAAGCAGAGTATTGATAATAGCTGGTTCGGGGTTTGATCCTTGTGTTGATGGAAATTGACAACTGAAACGTTTTCATCTTCTGGGTTACAATGTCAGTTGATTAATATTCATATTGATTGATTTACATCTTCTTTGTTAGAGGTTCTCCTGCCTTTTATTGTACCCTACCATCGATGGTGCTGAATTCCTTCAACCCTTTGGGTACTACGCTTGAAGATTCTTTTTCTTTTTTTATAACGAATAACAACTGATGAATGACCTTTTTCTCTATAGCTTCAGCGCGACGATTTTTTTCTGATACTGCTATTATCTAATTGTTTCTTATCATTCTTCTTAACCCTCAGAAACCTGAGGGGGGTCCAGTGGACCCCGGAGCCACATTTTTCTATTTCATTTTTTACGCTGACGATTTATCAACCACTCAGGCCCATACAAAATCATCATTTCTGACAGTGAATCTGCATGTGTTATTTCATTTCAATTGAATCAGTAAAAGTATGCCAGATGGGCCAAGGGGATCCACTGGACCCCCCCCCCGTCAGTTCTCAGAGGGTGTAGAAATTCTATCACAAAAATTTTTGTAATTAGATGAAAAATGATTTCGAACATGTCCACGATGGTGTATAAAGAGTGAAAGTCATTTATTCATTGTTTGCATCATGCTCGTAGATGTGCAATGTGTTGGAAGATCGCAAAATGTGAATATTTTGCTTTCGCACATGATCTCCATGACTGGTTGGCCTATATGAACAACTCGACATAAATCCATGTCCGAAATGAAAGCTATCATTATATTCATTGTTGAGCACCAAAAACTGATTGATGACAAACTTTTCACAGCAGTAATGATAAGTTTGAGATCTCCACAGCTGTTTTTGGTTCTAGAAGTACAGCAATTTTGACTCATTTTAGGTCTATTTCTGATAGATTTGGATAAATCTGAAGTGTACAAATGGAAAGGATTAGCTGCATGAATTAAATCAATTTCATCAAAATCAACTATCTGAGGCTTTATGGTGACACAAAATATCGTAAAGCCGCCTCCTAGTACAAATGATGCTGTACTAAATGTGGTTGACTTACAAAAACACCATATTTTCGCACGTGCTTACTGAGAAGGCTGAAAGTCACTCAAGGGATTCGCTATACCGACCTGCTACACGCAAACATCATTGTTACCCACCTAGTGTGTAGATCTCTTTGCTATAATGATTGACGGACATATTACGGACCAGGAATTTTCTACCTTAGGAATGGATGGCTATGCATGTTGGATTCAAGATCCTCAAGTCTACGAGGACGCAAGCTAGCTATGATGCCATGCTTGGACTCTTGGTCCTGTCATGATGATTAAAAAAATCCCATTATGAATCAGCTTCTTTTTACACCATGTTTGAGGCAACACATGATGACAGATGCCACTCAAATTGCATAATTAACAGACAAGAACAGTTCGATCAGGCAACTTGTTGAATTTAGTCCTCATTCAAAGTGAAATTCAATGATGTTCTCATTTCCTTTGAATACCACTCTAGCCTTCTTTTCTGCAGGTCCATGAATTGCTACGTTCTGACAAATTTCTACGGATGATGTGCGAATTTCATCATGGCTTTCAATTGTTGTGCGTGACTTCTGAATGAAACTGTTGCAGGACGCCTCTGCTGACGATTGCAGGTCATTTTGGTGCAATGACTTGTATAAGCATTGGTTTAGTTTATACATCTCGTCATCACTGCATCTTTTTCTTATGTAGGAATCGATACTGCCTGCATTTTTGTGGCCAGTGACTTTGCATATTTGTTCCTTTGTAAATCCTTGATCATGGAGTTGGTTGATAACAGTTGCTCTCACGCAATGATTGGAATAGGTCCTTGATAGTCCAGATTGTGTGGATATATTGTTCATCATTTTCACAAGGGCATTTTTGCCAAGAACCAGCTTGGGATGATACCAGGCTCCACTGCATCCGACCACTTCGTCAGATTTTGGCCTTGGCCAAAAGTTTCCTTGATCCGGCAGAAGTGACACATATAGTCGAAATGCTGCGACTGGGCAATGCTTCTCATTATCTTTTCTTTCGTACATTTTTGCCTTCTTTAGATCCTCGTACTCCTTACACGACAAGGATGCTTTCACATTTTTTGACAGTTGTGTTTCATTTATTCGGATGTATGTTCTCCCACTTGAATCTTCCTCTGTTACAAATGTGTGTACATTGAGGTATCGCATGTTCTCTCGTCCTCTCATTCCGAAGTTGTACTCAATATTATACCAAATTTCTTGTTGCAAATTTCTTGAAAGTTTTTGAACTTTTTAGAATATTGCATGGTTTGAGAGACTGATGACTTGGGCTTCTGCATCATTTCTGTTTGGTTCAGCTCATCTTTGATCTCTGAACTTAGTTGAGAAAATTCTTCAATTGGTATTTCAGGATAGTGGCACGAGTTTTGCTCCAATGTCTTCATTGATGTATCTGCTGTTAATTGGTTCAATTCAGCAATGCTCAAGCCAGATACCAATCAATTTGGAACAAAGTCAAAATTGATCATGTCAAGAATGAGATTCTCATCGTTAAATGAATATTCACTTGGTTGTGTCGACATAATTGGTAGTGACCGCTTTCAAACTTCAATGGTTAGTCAAAGTGATGGTTCACGAAGATAAGTTTGAATTGCTATCTATGTATACATAGCATTCGATGAGTCCACTGTGATCATCAATTTGCATTACAGAATTAGAAAATGCATGGACATTGGTCATGGACATAGATCCTTATATAATGATTTGAGGAGCTACACATTTCTATTGTCCCCGGTCCGTAATGAGATTACGGACCGCTGACATGTTTAACACATAGTGCCTTTTCATGAAGCCATGCCATTACGGACCGCTGATCATAGAGAAGTGAGACTGTAAATGAGGTGGGTAACAATAGCAAAATGGACCTAGATGTCGATCCGTAATAGACTATAATGCCTCGGGCGCTACGCGCCCTCGGAATTATAGTCTATTACGGACCTCCATCCCGGTCCATATTGCCACATTGTTTTACTTAAAATCAACTTTCCTAATGTTTTGATATCGATTTAAGCAGGTAAACTAAGAATATCTAAAGGGAGTC
>CAJQUW010009303.1:0-61862 GCA_907163375.1 Prostheceraeus crozeri
CTGAACAAATTATTTTTTTATTGCTTTGTTGTTTGACATCCTTTCGTTTAAAGTTTTCTCTTTTTAAGTTTTGTTTAATAAAGTTTTGTTCAATAAAGTTTTGCTTAAATTTTCGCTTAAAGTTTTTAGCTCTTCTAAAAAAAATTTGTCATTTTCTTCATTAGAAATTTTAGCATCACTAGAAATTTTGCCATCCTTTTTATTTTTATCATCAACTTTTTCTGTCTGTGATTGAAATAATATTTGATTTACTTCATTAGCTATTTGATCAAATTTTTCAATCTCATCTAACGTAATAACATTATCATCACATACTCTTTGAAAGTAGTAATGTAGTTTATCATAGACTTCTTTAATATGTAAATGCTTAGTTTTTAATGATTTTCGTTTCTTAGTTATTAAAGATTTATCTAACATTGTAACAAGTGAAGTTGCAAAAACACCCGTACCTGTTAAAGCTGTAGCAACTACTGGAATTACTAAAACACCTGAAGATATAACAATTGTCAAAGCACCTAAACTTATTGTTAAGAATATGCCAATTCCTTGTGTTACATTCTTAACTTTAGTCCATCTCTTTCTTAATTTTTTATAATGCTCTAATCTTAATAATAATTGAGATTCCTTATCTTTCATATAACGTACTCTATCTTTGTGTTTTTCTTTGTTCATTTTTTCAATGTTAATCTTTTCAATGTCCATTAAAGTAGAACTACGTTCATATGATAACGAAGGATATATTCTTGCGGTTTCTTCCACTTTTGTTTCATCCACTTTTGTTTCTTCCATTTTTAAAGAAATATTTTTAACGGGCGAAGCCCTGAACCTTCGGTTCGCAAGTCACATGATATATTTTAAAAACCTGAAAAATGGATAAAATTCATGAATTTGAAATTCTCAACTTTTATGATTTTCGGTGTCCGGTTTTACATGACCTGGAACGGTCATGATTTAAGCAATGAAAAATGTCATAATCAAAAATTTGAGATTCTCAACTTTTATGATTTTTTCGGTGTCCTGGAACGGTCATGATTTAAGCGAGGGTGAAAATCGAACCGAAGGTTCTAGGGCTTCGCCCGATTGTAATTCTCAAATTTTGAGATTTTGAAAAATTTGAAAAATTGGGTATTTTTAAAAACGCTTAAATTTTCGCCCTTCGGCCTTCAGCCACGTGAAATTTGAAGTCTACCTAAATTTTTGAAATTTTTGAAATTTTGATTTTTTGAAAAAAACCCGCAAAAGTGTGACATCCGGCGCAAGCGAAGCGAAGCAAAGCGAAGCAAAGCGAAGCGAAGCGTCGCGCCGGATGTCACACTATAAACTACTCGCGATAAACTTATTGAATTAGCTGTCTATTCAATCACTTGTTGTTCGTGTGAAAAACCGGAATGAATTGGCCAATTTCAATTCTTTCACCCCATAATTGATTTCCCTGTTGAAAAGAACTCATACCGCAATGTGTGAAGCTAAATTGCAAGGAAAAAGATGCCGCGGAAGAATAAAAAGAAAAAAGCCGAAGAAGGATTTCGAGCTGAAATCTTGTTGGAGGAAAAGACTAGTTATCTTCAGAAACTTGTGTCTAAGGAAGAGTTCCTTTCCGAGAAAAGTGCCCAAGACACAACAAGACAGCATAGACATGGAGGCATGGTCGACTGTTTGGGTCTACATCCCTTAACCTGTCGCTACAACTCAGGCAGAGCCCAAACACATTCTGAAGTCAATGATATACTTCGCTGACCTCTTTTTTCGCCAGGAATCCCGTCAGTTCTTGAGCCTGTCGGTCTAAGTCGAAGTGATGGTAAGAGGCCTCATGGGATGACTACATTCCCACTACGATGCGGCAATCCGGTAGCTTGTGATTTTACTTGTGTGGACACCCTAGCGCCCTGAGTGTTGGCCTAGCTGGTACTAAGGCAGCTTCTTGACTTTTTTTCCTTATCTCCTACTTTTGTTATAATTGTTTTTTATTAATAAAACTTTCACGTCACTCAAATAAAGGAAGACAGCGAGCTACAGAACATTTTATCAGAAGAAAAGAATTGCGAGCAATGTGGTGAAGCGAATAATAAGTACAAGCATCGAAGACTTAGTGTTTCCTAAAAAACTCAAGAACTGAATCAAGTTATTCAGATGTGAATTATTTCTTAGTTTAAAGTGTAATCATTAACATCAGAATAAAATAATGTAATCTATAAAAATTCTGGTGGTAAAAATTTTAATGACTCGATATTTATTATGCCACTACCACTGACTGAGTTAATGTGACAGCTGATATCAAATTAAGATAAGACATTTCTGGTCAACGCTGTATATATTTTGTTCGAAGCTCGAACCCAAGTTACACGAGTTGTAGCCGGGAAGAAAGGGAATTGATGTCCTTTTGAGCTTATTTTGTGTGACTTAATTTTATCAGTAGGCCTGTGCAGAACATGCTGACAACGTGATGAATTAAGCTCACAGGAAATTTTTGTGTTCTCTAAAGCTTATGTTGTAGCGGGATTGATTATTACACTTTCTTTGATTTCGCTGAAATTAAAAGTGACTTTCTGCTGAAATTGATTTATTGTTTTGGAACATTCAAACAGAGCATTTGTGACTTAGTGAAAGTCATTTTCAACAAAGTCAGCGAATCAAGATGATAGTCTTTTAGTGGATATGTATTTTTTATGAGATTTATCTAGTTTTGTAGTCAAATCGCGCATACTACATTTTGTTTATATATATTTTTTGTTGCTATCATAGTCACTTCATTATGAACCATTTACAATTTTTCGTCATGTCGTAAAAAAAAGGAAATTTAGGTCTGCCAACGCTGAAGAGGATATATGCTTCAAGTTCTGCAATGACTTGTAATTCCAACTTAGTTCTCAATCGGGTGGATTTTATTATTTTCATTTCTTAACTGCTGCATGTGTTTGCCTTTAAAGCAAAAGAATTATGAAGCAGCCATTTATATTTATGCACAAATCAGCTTTCCATTTTCATAAAAGAAAAGTCACGAGATATCATATTAAAGGTCTTCTATGCTGATCGTGCACTAAAAGTATATATAAGAGCTATAAGTACTATAAGAGCGCCTTATGCGCAATTGGTACAAAACCCCCTTATTATTTGTCATGAAGTTCATATGTTCAAATTCAACGTCGGCTTCTGAAAGGACATTATTGACAGCTAATATTAACATCAATTTGACCAATGCGTATTCCAACGAAAAAGTGCATCAAACACCCTTTTCTCACAGCTATTGTCCAGCGCGCGCCCTTTTTGTTCAAAGCTACACGATCATTATTCACCTTTTGTGCCAATGACCATTACCTAGGGCCCTTATCAATGTATTAGCCGGCTGATTTCAAGAAATACATACATATTCAGAATCTACGAGCATCAAAAATGGCCATGCGATTACATGGCTATGATGCAAGTTGATTTGACATTTATCTCCTGAAATCAGTGGGAAAATCAATTACTGACTGAAGGGACCTAACAAGGTGACGGAGAGCAATCCATTGTCTCTTAGGGACTTGATGCGTATCACATAAATGGGATGTGAACGGAGGGAAGCATAACTGTCCCACTGTTTTCACTCTATGCCGTGTCGTATCCACTTCTTTTTTCAAGCTATGGAGACTGCTCCAATTATTGGCTAATTAGTTGTATTGCGCTTTTACATATGTGCAGAGTATATACGTGGTCCCTATTTACTTGTCAATCATATGCTTGATAATTTTGATAAGTGCAATTATCAATTATTTCTATACTGTATTAGTCATTAGCGCGTCAGTGATGGCAGATGGAATATTAGAGGAGTCTTCCAATTTAGATAAAGTTATTAATTATGTGATTACAAATGATAATGATATCATCAGTTCAAATTTACCAAATAGTCTTGTAATAATGTTGCCGCCAAAGCATGTAATAATTAAGTTGGTCTAGGCTGTCCAGTCGAAAGATCATGCTGATAAATCATCTTGAGCGTTACGTGCACGACTTGTTTCCTGGTTCTATTTCAGAAGTCTTGGCTTGAAGAGAATCAGAAATATGCTTGCTCTTGTCTTCGTTTCGCATCAGTAACACGTGAAATGCATGAGTCCAAGAAATGTATTGCAGATAGGTGGTGTGCACCTGTGTGTGATAAACTAAACACCTCTCCAGCTTTATGATAAAAGCAATAGGCGCTCGGCAGCAGTTAGAAAAAACGCAATTGTCCAGTGGAGCTCCTCCACGCCAGTAGCTCATCTATAAATGCGAAATCACTCAGAGTTGGAAGTGGGTCAACGAAACTTGACCCACGTGCCCCACGACCCACCTGACCCACCACATTTCGGACTCACTTGATGACCCACCTGACACTCATGCTGCAAGAGTGAATGATATGAGTATAATTTCCTTTTCTGGTATTATCTTTATTTTCATTTTCATTCAAGTTTCTAGGTGTAGGCAGAGGCCTTCCAGTATCAAAATTGTTATGATTTGTTATGAAGTGTATCAGATCACTTGTCACATGATAGATAGATATGTAACCTTATCAAAATTATCTTGTAATCAAAGTGCATCCACCACAAATGTTATAGGTTCTAAAAACATTTGAGTGCTTCTGTTTCTTGTAATTCTTGACTCTCCTTTGTAGTGAGGCTTATTTATTTTTTACTTTTTACTATTTTTTATTATTTACTTTTTTTGATTTTTGACTATAGGGATAATCTGCTAATAATATAGGCTATAATAATAATATCCAATAATCTGCTCATTCTATGACAGCATATCTATATTTCATATATATATATATATATATATATATATATATATATATAGATAGATAGATAGATAGATAGATAGATAGATAGATAGATAGATAGATAGATAGATAGATAGATAGATAGATAGATAGATAGATAGATAGATAGATAGATAGATAGATAGATAGATAGATAGATAGATAGATAGATAGATAGATAGATAGATAGATAGATAGATAGATAGATAGATAGATAGATAGATAGATAGATAGATAGATAGATAGATAGATAGATAGATAGATAGATAGATAGATAGATAGATAGATAGATAGATAGATAGATAGATAGATAGATAGATAGATAGATAGATAGATAGATAGATAGATAGATAGATAGATAGATAGATAGATAGATAGATAGATAGATAGATAGATAGATAGATAGATAGATAGATAGATAGATAGATAGATAAGAAATGTGCGCTCCTGCCCCACCGAATTGTACTCTCCTGCCCCACTTGTACTCTCCTGCCCCACGGACGAATATGAAATGTACGCCCCTGCCCCACAACTGTACGCTCCTGCCCCACTGACTCTCCTGCCCCACGTATGAGCTTTTGCGGAATATGATTGTGCATTGATATGTACTGTTGTGAAAGAAGTTCTATGGCTGTCAGCGCCTCCAAATGCCTGGTCCGACGATTGCTGTAGGCCCTAGTCCCTTCAATTTTCGTATTTAGAGTTAGCTTTTGCGGAATATGATCGTGCTGTGATATGTACTGATATGAATGAAGATATATGACAGTCAGAGCACCTCCAAATGCATGGTCCGTCCATTGCTGTAGGCCCTCAATTTTCGTATTTAGAGTTAGCTTTTGCGGAATATGATTGTGCATTGATATGTACTGATGTGAAAGAAGTGCTATGGCTGTCAGAGAACCTCCAAATGCCTGGTCCGACGATTGCTGTAGGCCCTCAATTTTCGTATTTAGAGTTAGCTTTTGCGGAATATGATTCATGTGCTGTGATATGTACTGATATGAATGAAGATATATGACAGTCAGAGCACCTCCAAATGCCTGGTCCGACGATTGCTGTAGGCCCTGGTCCCTTCATGTACAAGTGGGGCAGGAGAGTACAATTCTCGGTGGGGCAGGAGAGCACATTTCTTATTTATATATATATATATATATATATATATATATATATATATATATATATATATATAAATCAGGAAACGCAAACGGCGCCAAATAAGTAAAATAAAAATCAGCCAGATTCTCAAATAATGCTTTATGCCGATCTATTTCACAGTTTGACTGCTTATCAAGGCATTAAATAAAAAGTGAGAAGAGGATACATGCATATCTATATATGGTACATTAGGCATTCAAGGTAGGAAGAAACTTCTTAATAAACATAGCTTCCTTCCTTTCCCTTTCTATCTTGGAAGCATTAGGAGATAGCTGATAGAAAGATGTGGCATAGAAGTCTTCGCCACACGTGGCTATATGCTTGCTCACTTTGAGGAAAGAATAGTGAGCACTATAAACCTGCTGTCGATGGACGGTAATTCGCCTTCTAAAAGTGTCCCCGGTTTGGCCGATATAGTATTCACGACAATTCCGACATTGCAATTTGTAAATGACATTAGAAGATGTACAGTAAGGTTATGATGCTACATCTCTATTTGTATCACTTCATACTTTTCCAGATGTCATCTCTTTGACATGTAATTACCTTCACAATTTTTATCTCTTGAGAATGGTCAGTGTACTGTCTGAAACGTTGAGCCTTTATTTTTTAATAAAATGGTATTCCAAAATTGCATTGAATCATTTAACAACTGAAGGAAAAGAAATTTATAGAAAAACAGAAAAGTCCCTTCAAAAATGCAATAAATTACAGATTGACAACCTCTTTAATGATTGTTGCAAAAATAATGCATTGCTGCCCAAGTACACTAATATCAGTGGTGGGCGCGCAACCGGAAAAAGTTGCGGCGCAACCGCAACTCAACGAAATTTGTTGCGTCGCAACCGCAAGCGCAACTTTCTATAGTAGTTTATATACATTCGAAATTACGCTCTTAGGCCTAGTTCATAAAAATTAAAAAAAGGATAAAGCGGATATGCGCATGTATGTGCGTATCGGCTCGTATCTAATTGACTAGTTAAACATTTGTTGGTGGCCTAGTCTTGCTTATCATAAGTCTGAATTTAATTACGTAATCATTAAAGTTTACAGCATGCCTGGTAACTCAGTATTACATCTAGGTTATCACTTCTAACCTAAGTAAAAACTATGTCTATGTCTTTAATGCATGATTGCTTGTATGTACTTGTTCTAACTTACATGATGACCTAATTAGTAAAATTTGATATTTCGTATATAGCCGGCCTCTACACATTGGACTATGATTAATTCCTAGCGGTAATCCGTTTTCAAGGCCATCATTTCGACGCCAGCATTCCAAACTCACGTATCTCAATTTTTTCGATTTTGGGTTTTTTTAGTGCTTTCGATGGAATTAGTCATGTTTTATCATCTTACCAAGTATCAGATCAAAATTCGGGTTCCTTGCTGATCTAGAGCCTGAAGACCAAACCACGCATCATCCCATCGTCCAGGTACTGTTTTTCCAAACACAATTATATTAGTTACGTGAGTTTGCCGCAACTATCTATGTGATTTCATTGCATTGAATACTTGCATCAAATAACATCAGTCAATACATTTATTGAATAATGTCCTAAAATTGACGCCTCCACCTCTGCCTTCACAGCCCTGACTATAACTATAAGTTGACTATAGCAATGCAGGCCTACTTAAATTATTCCGATTGCGTATTTCAAAGTTTTGACACAAATTTCAGTGAAATTTGATACTATAGAGATCATCTAGAGATATATAACTTATTTAATAATTTTCTATTAATGGCTAGCATGTTTGTAGTATAGGGTGTGCAATAGGGTGGAGTGAAAAAAACTTTTTTTAGAAATCAAAGAAGCCCCATTCATTTATGTATGACAAATGTCAAAACTAATCTCCATGTGCAATTTCTGAGTCTGAAAGAATCGGGCTCCCGAAAGTCTAAAAATAGTCCAAAATTGCAAAGTTCGAAGCATTTGACCCCATATTTTTCTCACTGCAATCTTATGTATCAGTAAGCCCCAATTGTTTACATGCAAAGAATATGAGCGTTGAGTTGCATGTCAATTTTTAAAGCATTTGGGTATCAGTTATGTCCGCCACACTGCATCTAAAAAATCGACACGAAACATATCTAATTATGACTTAAAAGTCCATCGGTATTATGAAATAAAATCTCATACAGCTATGTACTAATTTGAAGTAAGTATGAAATGTAATTCTTATAATGTTTCTGCACACTCGGATATTATTTGATATTACAACACCATTTGCTCTATTAGCACAAAATTTCAACAGAATTAGCAATGAACTGATCTAGAACTATTTATGATTATCCGCGGAAAATGTTATGGAGACCCAAATACAATTACAAGTGAAAACACACTTAATTGTTCACAAACGTAATTATTCATATAAGTAGAAGCAAGAGGAAGTAGGACCTATCTTTCAATAACAATGCGTCAGCACAAATCACATTCACTATCATAAGTTTACAGTAAATACTTTTCAGTAGTCTGTAGTATATTAGCTCAGAGACATAAACCGAATTCCATCTGGTTATCGTAGGAACAACAAGCAGTAGTCCAATGTTTTCTTTGATTAAATCCGCGGCTTGAGAGCTTCTGCAAATGATTTAGTTTTTCTATTTATTTGAATCTCATGAATGTATCATAAAAAATCTTCTCATCAATATTTATAAAAACTACCATACAACAAGCTATTTCTATCTCAATTCTACAATCTCGGTATTAAGTTAAAAGTGGTTCATCTATAAAATTACTTCGGAAAACGTGAACATACAGTATGTTTAATAGGTTGCAGCTTACAATTATTCAGAGTAACAATTCTGAGAAACAGTATAACTGCAAGTGAAGCTGAGAAGTAAGGAACGAACTAAATATATGATTCCCGATTATATTCTCCTACGACAGATACATACCGTATTTCATATATCGGTGGCCCAAGTGCTAGATAGACATTGAAAATTCTTATAAACAGGCCTGTGATTACTCCTCAAATTCCTCAGATTCCTCAAATTTGTTTATTGCTCCTCAAATCCTCAAAAATTCCTCAAATATAGCTTAACTATGAGAAATTCCTCAAATACAACACACTACATACTAAATGTCGGATAATGTATTGTTTTTTGGCGAATGGCGATGATGTGTAAACTTCCAAACAAGAAGCTAAGATAGAATCCTGTAACATGTACGTACCCTACATCCATGCTGCTAATCATGAATCACTCATGATTTATTACTTTTCTTTTTCTTCTCTTATGATTTATAACTTAATAATTTTTCTCTCACACACCTGGCAGATTTTAGATAGCGCAATCCCGCTGTGTTAGCTAGATCTGATATTTTGATTGGAAACAGACCTGTCCTTTTATCATCTGAATGGGCAGACTGTTAAATAGAATATTTTCAAAGTGATAAACATAATTTTGAAAAGAGCGAATTACTCACCAATTCGTTCCACATGAGGAGAGGAGAACCGTTGCTTGTCCTTCTAGTAAGTATTTATAAATTTCTAGACATTTTAGGATATAATGATCTTCTTTTAGCCATGTCATATTTAGCACATCAAAAATTGACCAGTCGTTAACTTGTTTTTTTAATTTTGTTACCTTGACGCACTTTGTTACGTTGAATGTCGTTTTCATTTCTGCAAGCTTCAGGGCTGCAGATGTTCCGGTTCGTCCGGACTTATTTTGCTAAGCAGAGAAGTTGTCCGAAGTCATTGTCTGTCGAACTCACTCATTAAATGCTTTCACGTATCTAATGAGTGAAACACTGCGATCAACCTACAGAAATTGTATATTTGAACCTTGCAATTTTTTACTTCTGACTTCATAATATTGCTTAGAATTCCAACAATAAAATGCACATTCAATTATTTTCATTAATTATGTTGACCTTTGTTACAACCTTCTTTATATGTTTCTGCGACTATATGGCTGCTAAATGCATGCCTGTACTTCTTAAAGAACTTAATGATATCGATCTTCCATATCCATTATATGATAACTAGGGCAACCCATGTTAAATAAAGTTTAATAAAGTTAAGTATGCTCTCATAAGGTTAAATAAAGTTAAAAATCTCTTGCTGTGTTAGATATCGTTCAGCCAATTATTCTATTTATTCACCAGTTAAAAACACTGCTTGAATGCTGAAATTGACAGGTTAATATGAAAACATAATTCACTCACAGTGCTGAAAAGGAAAATCAGAAAAGCTATGTTCTCAGATATCGGTTCACCTCCTGAACCTATAGTTTCTCGTTGGGGAACTTGGCTAAAGGCTTCAATGTATTATTGCGACCATCTTCCTGATGTTCGAAGAATCGTCAATGAATTTACCGGAGATGGATTATTGGTGCGAAACGTGGGATCAGCTATTAATTGTGAAACATTGACGAATAATTTGGTGACTATCAAACGCTGTTATTCGCCTTTGATTGATCTCCTACAAAAGTCGGAATCAACTGCCTATACCATTAAACGGGCGAACGAGGATTTTAACAACTTATATTTTGCTGAAGATCCTTGAAATTTAAAAGAGTATTTAATAAAGAAGATTGAAAAATGTGACATACCGTCCATTATTGCTTGTTCTCGTCATGATATTTCGCCGAGCTGTTACACTAAGCTACAGAACGCTCAAGCAACTTCAGCAGCAGTGGAGAGGAGTTTCTCAATCCAAAAGAAAATTTTAACCAATGGTCGTAATTTTCTGCCCGACAATGTAGAAAAATACTTGATGTTATGCATGAATCTTCGTTGAACCAATCTTATACTGACATATATTTTCCTATAAAATTTGTTTGTTATGCTGAAATTTATTTTAATAATGCGCTTTGTGTGTTTTTGTTAAAGTTAAATAAGAGGGAAATAAAGTTAAATTTTATCAGTCTTTAGGTTAAATGTGGGTTGCCCTAATGATAGCATATAGGTAGCCCAACCCACTTGGATTTCAGTGCTCTTAACAACTGAAGCGTTTGTTTCACTCTCTTCCATTTTATTTCCGCTGAACATGAACACATCCGACAGGTAAACAGCGTTGCCAGTCGTCCGTTTTTCGAAATGCGTCCGTTTTTTAAAAACGGATGGTCGAATTTCCACTACATTATAGTACTTGTGATCTTGTTTTACTTTCCACGGTCCTGATTGGTCTTCATGTGTATTTCATAGAATAATAAGTTTATGAAGTATTTTATTTCATCTTGTAGATCTTGCACAGTAAGCTGCTCACTTTCGTATGTGTGAATGATGTTCTATTTGAATTTCAAGTTGTGTTGAATTCGAATGCTTGAATGAAGTTTGTCACGTTTCGAAACCGAAAGATAATTGACTTTTTCTTTGCAAAGTAGACTTCCAAGCTTTTCCATCAACAATCAACATACATGTACATGGAGATTTGCCTTCGTTTTGAATAAGTTCTACGAAGATTTGAATAAAAGATTGTTTACTCAAATGTATTTGCTTTAAATTCGTTCAGATACTGAGCGTGTTATAGCAGTGTATGCAAATTACTTACTATTTGAGATAAGTATAAGAAAGTTTATCATAGCATATTTGCCTGAAGTGGACCTACGTGTACGTATGTACATTATGTTCGCAAGCAGGTGAATGAATTCATATCGAGTTTAGCAAGCCTACACGTTTTACGGCAGCTGAAGTCTGTTTTTTGTTTGCGTCCGTTTTTTTCAAATTTTGCGCTGGCAACCCTGGGTAAAGCGGATGGTCCCTAAATTTAGTGTCTATCTGCCTCCTGGTCACTAGCGTGCGGGGGTTGGAAGCGTATGAAGCTCTGCTATCTCATGAGTCTTTTTGTAGCTACATTTTCCAGGGTCTGCCGACCGACACTTATCCTGGATGAATTATTCACTTATAGATCGTTTTCATAATTTGCTGAGCACTGGTTGGTGTGAAATTAGTGCACACATTGCTTATCGTTGTATGTGAACTTAGATTAATTAAGACATTGAACCACATAGTACTGGGTTGGTAGATTTTCAACCTGGGTCTACTGCAAGATGTGAACGTCAATATCTCTGCACAACTTCATGCGAATAGAGGTGATAATCTTTCACTCTTTGCCTGTATGAGACCAACAACTCAACTGGCAAGCCTGTTCCCGACACTTGTTTTGTGTTGTATGAGAGAATTTATGTTCATTTGAATGTAGATCGGAGCGATATGATCAAACGCTAACAAGTAAACAAAACCCACCAAAACTTATGTAGCATAAAGTAAAATTAATAAATTAGTGTGTAATGTGGTGTATCCTTCATAATATATTACTGACTTTTTTAAGTCACAAGCATTCCGTCAACGATTTTAAGCTTTCTATACTTATGGGTTACTCTCCTCCCAAATTTGTCTAAAGTCCGTAAAAATTAATCGTTGCAAAGCCCCAGATGCATGTAGTTGAGGATATATCCTACATTCAAAAAATTATAGTATACAAATCTGACAAGCATCATTGAATTGGAGACGATAGCGTGAAGCAGAGCGATATCAGCAGCTTGATCTGACATCCTCTGTTCGACACATTCTAAGCAGATAATACTTGAGGCAAAAAAATTGATTTCGTAACAACGCGGGAAGTGATTATGACGAATCAAGTCAGTATTCCTTTGCAATATACACAGCTTCAAAAAGTGGGGTGTGGTCAACCCTTAGGTTATCTTCTTCGTTGTGACTTTCATGATTTGAAGTTTGGCCCAAATTCCGTGCTAAAATTTGTAATTTTTCTTGCAATTATCATATTTGGCTCCGTTTCCATTCCTCAAATTTTTCACAAAAAATCCTCAATTTTTTTCATAAGCTAATCACAGGCCTGTATAAACAACTTTAGGTATTGTACCAAAATAAGTTTGAAATTTTGACATTGACACTTATTTTTATTTAATTGTTCTTTGTAAAATAATTTGATGAAATAGAAAAGCGTTAAATATAGACTATAAATAAAAACAGACTATCATAGTAAAACCAAATTTGACTAGTGCAATAAGTTTATAATCAATGAACTGTATTTGGAAAATGAATCTTCACTCATATTTATCAATTTCAAATAAATAGCATATAAACTCGTTTTTATGGGGAATAAAATTATAAACTTACCTTTGCTGTCTATTCCAAAGTTGACGAGCTTTTCCAAAGGCAGAATGTGAACATTTCCTGTACTGAGCATCGTTGTTCAGACTCTTTTCAACACTTACAGTGGCAACCAAATTTAGAGTATGGGCCGCACATCTTGAATGCTTGGGGAGGTCATAGGATTCTTCTCCATTGTCTGGAAGAAAAAAATATGTCTGCTTTTGTGTAACAATGTCCATATAATTCGCACATTTATTAGACCTATTTCATTAAATTGTATGTACTTACCTAAAATATCAGTCAAATCATGAATTTGAACTTCGTCGTGATCGTCTTGTTCAACTTCTATGCCAGATTCCTCAGAATCTAGGTTAGCAAGAACCCTGAAATTTAAGTTGGAACTATAGAAAACCAATGTAGTATCAAGTAGAATCTTTAGAATTTTTGCTAACTTGCGGGATCAAATGCTGCAATAAGTAGGCCTAAATTTAAAGCTGAAGTAGGCCTAAATTTAAAGCTGTCTATGTTCGTATTTTAAATCAAAATAGCTGTTTTGGTCTAACTTAAGCGTTTCATTTATTTGTTTAAAAAAAACTACAATAATCAAACGAGATGCATCGAATCTAGCGCAATCCCATACCCTCTGCCTCATTAGTAAAACTCAAGAAATAGAATCTAGGCTGATCGCTGAATCATACTGAAGGCCAAATTATATATGCAAGCATGGTTTTGGATTAATTCGGTTGTTTAATTGTCCCAATCTTCTGCATGAAAGTTTAGATCTATTTTAGATCGACTTACTTAAAAGCTTTCACGAAATTGGATCCGTTATCCGTAGTTGTCCTGCAAACAATGTTATCGATCCCGACGTTCCAATGTATGTCATGAATGGCCTTAGCAAGTACGTCGTATGTGTGGCGACCTTGAAGTCTCCTGCATGCCAATACGGCGTTCTTTCTTTTTAATGTCTCTTCATTTATCCAATGTACAGTCATTCCAAGGTATGATCTCAAAAATAAAAACTGTGTTACCGGCCGGTGCAAAAATTCCAGATAGGCCGTCGATCCCCGATTGTATGACGGGGATGTCATGTCATAAAAACGTGGAAGAACTAAAAGCTTCAAAAATAAATAAGATTTAAAAAAATCATATCCTAGAAATGCTTAAGTTTATATCTGTGGTTTGGACGCGAAGCTAATCTTTTTATTAGTGAGATCTGAAAGCAGTTGCACTCAATTCGTTTTAAAGTTCAACACTAACTTTTCATAGAGGTCAGTTACTATACATGTAACCCTATGGTTTAATATTGGTAAAGTTCTTATATATTGTGGGACCAGAGATGATGACGACTGTAACTTCGGTATCTTATTGCTCTCACCAAAGGTTTACTTATTAGCCTTACCGGTTTCTGCATGTCCATAGATCTGCGGTTGTTGCAGCCAAGGATACATTTCTGAGTTGGTCTTTCAATCTTTGTTTACAGCATTCATACCTGCAATAAAATGAAAAATAGAATGAAAGTGTAAAAGGAGCATATGTAGACGTAGCTTATAGGCCTACATGTAATTATGTAATTTGGCATGTTCTAATAGACTTGTGGGTACATACCTACCATATTTAAAAAAGCAGCCAGTAGGCACATTGAAAATAAATCATTTCTGAACTATTAAAGTATAAAACTATTTGTAACTTTTTATTTTTGTACATGGGGATATGATGTGATATCGGCTTAGGAAGCACTGGATCTAAAGTCAACGGTTTACAGAGTATGTCTATCAACATGAATGTAGAATGGCTTATTTGGAGTAATATAAAAGTACATAATCAGTTCATTTGAAATTTTTAGTAATGCGTATTACACAATACGTATTTTGATAACGTATAACTTTTCATAGGTGACCACCTGATGAATGAACGGGGAAGCTCCATATCTCTATGCCTGAATCTGTAAATAGCTGTAAATAGTTTTATTGTATTTCACTGCTTTTATTGTTTGACTTGACGCAAGAGACCAGACAACGTGACGCCATAAATGTTGAATTGTATGAAAAGTGATCATCATCCGATATGTCTCGATTTTGTATTTAAGTGATTAAATGTCAAACAGTCTTTTGTTCACCTGAAGATGGCATGTGCACATGCTGAAACATGTAGTGCATCACAAATCAATTCGTTTTGATTTATCAAATTTACGGGCATTGTTCACCAAGATATATATATATATATATATATATAACAAATAATTTAAGATAATGCTCAGTATCTGGAAATATATAGCAAAAAATGTAGACCGTAAAAAAATCAAAGTATAGAGCACAAGCGCTTTCTATTTTCTTCTTCAGGTGCTTCTTAAAAGGTAAGTGAATGAAGTGATTATATACATGCACCATACAATTTATCATTGAAAAATTTGAAATGCAGACGTGACATAGGTTGTTCATGCACAGATATCAATGTTCAAGAATTCAGAGATGGCTTTAAGATATCGATAAAATAGCTTTCTTTATTTTTGCGTTCAATATCATTGCTAGAATAGAGCTTGTAAAATGGGAAAATGTGAAAATTGTCTTTGCCACAGAAATGTAGATGCTTGCTGACTTTAAGTTGGCGATATTCTCCATTACACATTTGCTGCTTATGTACCCGTACTCGTGTTCTAAGTGTGGTTCTCGTTTCACCGATGTAAAATGCTTGACAAACGGGAAATGTTATTACATAAATTACATTTTTAGTGTTACAGTTCATGTTGGATTTTATGTTAAATGTTATATTGTTGAAGTTGTAAGAGGATCCTTCTGTAATATGGTCACAGGTGCCACATCTTTTATCACTGCATTTAGTGACCGAATATGTTTCATCATTTGAAAATCTTGATTTACACAAAATACGTTTAAGGTTCATTGGTTGGTGTTTACTGTTGATAAAGGTTTTATTTCGGAAGATTTCATTTGTTGTAATATCATTTTGTAGTGTAGAATTCACATAATTTATACTGGTAGTGATGTTAAGGTTTCTTGGATTGTAAGTATGAACAAAAGATAAAATATTAGCATATATAAGGTATTATATAAGTATATAAGATATTAGCAAATAATGAAAGCAAAAAAGATAGCGATATTTTATCTTTTGTTCATACTTACTATACTTACTACCTTTCGTAACTTGTTGCGAACTGGTGCTTCAACAAAGTTGTTGCTTGCCTATGTCAATAAGGTAAGTAGATAACGTGAAGTACGTGTCCAACTATAGTTGCTCAATAACTACACTTACTCAGCTACACTTGCTCAATAAGTTGTCTAATTTTCCATTCCTGACGTGTAGCATCATCATTATACTAGACCTCAACAGGCGTGCTAAAAAAACTCGTGTTCATGCTCATAAGTTCGAAGGCTCTCCACAAATCTTGTCCATACAGTGCTTGAAGTTCTGTGCATTTTGGAGAGATTGATGAAATACCAATTCTCCAAAATATGTCCCATGACGATTCTGATGCGAGTTCATATTCTTTGACCACCGGATGGAATAGGCCGTCATTGTTTTATGAATGAATGTAATTACCCATCAAGCAAAGATGACGATCAAAGAACAAGGAATCATTTTAGAACTAAATGCCATAAATGATTTGTTATTGCCATGTGTACGGCGTCACCTGGTGCCTATTTCATAAAACACTGATAGCTGATGAAGGTTTGGCGACGACATGGTGTCGGACACCATGGAAGACATATCCATGCAATTCCACTGCTCCAGGAAATCGATAGTAGCTGTTGAGACAAGATCCCCTGCTTTTTCTTTAGATTTAAGTAGAAGAAGTGGAACAGCAAGTAGCTTAACGCCACCAACTCCAGATATGTCGGAAGACGGTCATCAAGCACATATCTATTAGGAAGAGTTTCCATCAACTTAACGTCCAGTAAAAAGTAGTCGGCATAGGTGGGATCCAGCTTGACGCGATTTGTTCTGCAATTTTAGACACTGTTTCCACCCTGTATCTGTATAGGATCGTGTAGGAGTCAGATTCAAAGTGTCCGTATCACCATGGCACGTGTCGTCCGATGATTTAACAGTAGAGGCCAGATTATTTCACATCCTGTCTTCTTCAGTCTTCGGTATCGAACCATCGTAGATTGAGGGAAAACGGCAAACATATCATTTTCGTCAGAGTTCCCTTCTTCAGGATGTCGTTGTTCCTTGTCTAATTTATTCTGATCTTTCAAATTCCTGTCTGGAACTTTTTTCTCCGTCGTCCTGATATTTCGGCAGACGCAGGCAATTGAAGCAGCTCTGCTTCCCATCATGCCTATCAGGAACTCTCGGTCTTCTGGATTTTTGACATCTCTCGGCCAAATGCAAAATGTGCTTGGAAGAATTTCTTGAATGTCGCTATTTCAATTGGCTTTCTATTATCACGTCGAGATTTCGGTATCCTCATAACATCTGGCCTTTCATGATAAAAGGCTATGACTTTCTCCACCTTTCATGAATGATAAGAATACGAATAAATGATGTCTACTTTTTTTGAGGCACATTTATCATGGGTCAAACTGGTTGGAAATGGGTCAACAATGTCTGACCCACCAACTTTTCGGAAAAGCGTGACCCATGACCCACGACCCACTTCCAACTCTGAAATCACTATAGCTGGAAATTCAAATTACTCTGCCGTTGTCCCGTTTATTACTCGAAAACTGGGATCATGGGCAACGTCAAGATCATGGGCAAAATAAGTGCAGGGACAAATGTCATAGTCTTCATTAGGGTGTTGATTGAATGGAAAAGCCATGGGCTAGCTGCCTATATACCTTCTCATTATCAATTTCGAGACATCCAAATTCAAGTGCCAAAATTATATGAAACAGGTTTTAGACAATAACTCTTAAAGATCAAGTTTAACAGATAAAAAACTGGGGTGCTAACTGTCCTTTTAGTAGGGGGTGCTGTGAAAACTAACATTAGTCACGAAATCATGCACTATCAACCTTCACTGAGGATGCCATCATTAGAATAGCGATCACTGCTGCAATCATTAGAATAAAATGAAGAAATGAAGATGGCAAGTGAATTCGCTGTATGTGAGCTACACTAGAGACGCAGCTTGAGAAATATGAAATTAAGGACTGGGTGATTGATGCCCCGAGATTGCAGTGTCCATGTCGGACCGATGTGTTAAGGTACGAGTGTACCGGTAATCCTTTTAAGTAAGTAATCAAGCTTTATAGTGATTAGGTGGACTCGAACAGTGCGTGAGTAGTAGTAACGTCAATAAGATACAAAGTAATAAGAAAAGTTAGCAGCGGTCACTGAGGAGCATAAAGTGATGTAAAATAGACTAATAAAAATATCCACAAAAATTTGAAGATCTGCTAAAGCGTGCAGTCAAAGCGTGCTTCGTGTTGATTGTAACATTATCAGCATTGAAATTTATTACATGACCACTCCAAAGGGCGGGAGATCGACATGCGTCGATCGAATGATCTGCACATCGCTTTAACCTACACAAATTTATTTCAGATTCCTTAGACAACAAAATCAAAGGAATTTTTCATAGTGTCGATTCATAGCGGGTCGTAGGCCTAGTTGGTATGTTTCACCAGTTTTACACAATTTAAGAAATTCCTTGCGATTCATACATGGAGATTGCAGACCTTCAGATTTCAAAGTAACTGCCAAAGAAATACACCGTTGAAAGCATTCCCTAGAAATATCACACATTTGCCATGGGCGTCAGGCGAAAGGAGGTGGCAAAATTCCCTATTATTTCCATGTTTTTCTGAAATCAAGAGAATTACGTCAACAATGCTAGGCTACGCTGATAGCGAGAAATCAAAGACGACTTCAGCTCTTTTGTTTAACCTTCGTCCCACTGATCTCCTTAGTCGAGCGAAGAGATTAATCTCTCACTAATCTCCTTAGTCGATCGAGAAGAAACTGCGAATGAATTTAGGCAATTACTCATCAAAATCTTACTCGTGACTATGATGAAAAAAGTATCTTACTAATTTTCCGTTTGACATGAACGACTCAAATAGTGTATAATGCGAACTAAACAGTAATCAGTAGTGGGTACAAAGGTAGCTTGAAGCATCATCATGAAGCGTTCAGGGATGCAGGCGGTTACAAATTCTTAACCAGTTTGCCGATCAGAAAGTTAGCCGTTTAATCATACATAATATTTAACTTTTCTATATAAGCTCTGTATGACAAGTGTAAGGCTTGGGATCATTCAGTGCTCGCATTATTGTTGAATTTACCATATAACCGCAATTTTAATTAAAATATGATGTAGTCTCCATCCTCGCTTACAAAAATCATCAGATTGACCACAATGTAAATTTCTTGGTCCTTTCTTTTTATATGGTATAATTAAAAAACAACCAACTCGGAAGTAGTCAAGAATTTATGATGATTTATCAAAAGCGCTTGTCTAATAACGTATTCTCTCTGTTTTCGTGATTGCGCCATTTTTAACGGGGACTACACCTTTTGCTGTGTGTCAGTCAATAAAAGACAACATGTATGTCGAACTTTGTTTTCTCGTTGAAAGAGTGCTGATGCTTCCTTTGTAGATTTCGTTCGTGGCTTCTGACTCCAAGCTATCTGTTTGCGCTTTAGATTATCTATGTCAAATCACTGAGCCTTGCTATGAACAATCAAGCATTAAACATTCACACGGAATCCGTGTCGGTCTAAACTTTTATGCGACTTCTTGAATTTTTCCACTCAATACAACATATCAATTCTTAACACACTGATGCTTAAAATTTGGAATTTTTGCTTATGATGCGACAGAATTTTGTTGAGTTTCAGCTGTGGTCCGGTAGTCAGTGTGTGAAAAAGAAAACAACTGTTCCACCAGTAATGCATTTATGCAGATTTGTGCACAGAATAAAATAGATAAATGACCAATGTTTCGATTGTACTTTAAGGATAGAATATCGGTAAAATCTTAACGGACAAAATCTCATTGATTTCATAGAGATTAATTAAGATCCCACTGATTTCTGGCCTTAGTCTCGGATGATGTGTAGTTTTTTTATACTCGCAGATTCTGAGCAATCGGTGGGATAATGTATATTTATCATCTTTCACTTTCGGTGTTAATCTATGTGCCTATTGTTCATTTTCAATAGCTTCTACACGCTGCCCGCATCTGCTCGATCGAACGACCGAATGAAAATTTAGTTGTAACTGTTTTTACCCAAAATGATGTTCCCGCCTTATTTCATTCGGCAAATCTTTCGATATTTAACACATATCATAACTGATGTGTGTCGATGAACACCTTTTCCTGCATTCAGTTAAATATATTTTCGAAAAAACACCACTTGTAATTGTAAAACAGTTGGATTTTCGCGAGCTTTCGACCGCTCTCTGCTGTCTTAATCACACAAAGTGCATTTGTACATTTAATCATGCACTTTGCATGATTAAGACAGCAGAGAGGGGTCGAAAGCTCGCGAAAATCCAACTGTTTTACGATTACAAGTGGTGTTTTTTCGAAAATATATTTAACTGAATGCAGGAAAAGGTGTTCATCGACACACATCAGTTATGATATGTGTTAAATATCGAAAGATTTGCCGAATGAAATAAGGCGGGAACATCATTTTGGGTAAAAACAGTTACAACTAAATTTTCATTCGGTCGTTCGATCGAGCAGATGCGGGCAGCGTGTAGAAGCTATTGAAAATGAACAATAGGCACATAGATTAACACCGAAAGTGAAAGATGATAAATATACATTATCCCACCGATTGCTCAGAATCGGTGTTTTTTCGAAAATATATTTACCTGAATTATGAGCATCCCACTTGGAAATAGTATATTCGTCTATATCGAAGAACTTTTTCCTGCAATTCGTCTACAATCTGTCGCATTTAGGCGGCTGTAGCTCAATCGGTCAGACTGACAACCGATAAGCTGTGGTCGCAGGTTCGAGTTATACCAGATGAACATATTTTGCAATGCAATTTGTTTCATTTTCCTTCATTTCATTCATTATTTGCTCCATTGATAGATTATTATTGTTGTAGAATTTATTATTAGTAAATTTGATGTATGGTATGTTATTACGATGGTCTGAAGTAAGCCAGCTAGCTGCACTTGGGAAAATATGGAAAAGAGTTAAAAATATAGAAGCACCATTGTGTGATACGTTGACCTATCAACTTGAAATTGCCGGATTACCCTATACCTGCTAAGTTGATTGCAAAAGGACGGACTACCTAAATAATGTCATTGTTCAATCTTCTCTTGCTTCTTCGCTATGTTGTGTACATTAACGCGCCATGCACCATTCCAGAGTATGCTTTCGTATCAGTATTGTGTTTTCAGAATAGTGATCAGAATCCATAAGTCGCTTAATCTAGAAAGTTATTTTCTTTCTAAGAAAGCGTGTGTTTATTATTTAAATCAAGCATGAAGAAGGTCAGCATTCCTTTGATTTAGTTCAAATCGAAATCTGTTGATTAGGATAGAAGTTGTGACACTGTAATTTATTGTTTTTACTAATTTAAGTTTCTAATTTACAGATAATAGTAAAGATTACAGAGCCATCTTTCCAAGACCTAATAAAAACTGAGACTTCCAGTCTATTCAGAAAGCCATTAGTTCGGTCCATGGGGAACTAGTGTTTTCATCAAGTATGCCAATTACTGGTGCGGTGCGTGGGGTATTAGACTGTGATTCAGATATCTCAATCTCTAGTAGGCCACATGTCGGCCAACATTTTGCGCTATGACCAATAAGTAGGAGTTAGGCTCGCATTTTTCGAAAATGATCACAATTTAATATACGTCTCCATCACCAGTAAAATAATGTGCTTTTAACTACGTAAATTACAGTCCCTTGCAAAAGTTTGGAATCAAAATCCATTTTTCCAAAAAAAAGGCTTTTATTCAAATTATAACAAATGCGTCTCAATATTTTCCTGATTTAAAATGCCAGACTGTCTAGAAAATAGGATGTCTATGAAGGATAGTGTCAATTGTCACTCACTTTATCAATATTTGGTGTGTTGTCCCCTCGCTTCAATAATTGAAGCCAAGCGGGAAGGCATGGAATGCACGAGTCGGCGACAATATTCGGGTGTTATTTTCGTCGTCCAAGCAAGCTTGATGCATTCTTTCAAGTGATCAAGAGAACGAGGCTTCATGGCAGCAACTTCGGACTTCAATTTGTTCCATGCATTTTCTATTGGATTGCAATCAGGTGAATTGCCGGGCCATTCCAGCACCGTGATATCTTCTGAATCAAGCCACTGAGAGACTACTTTTGCTCGATGGCAAGGCGCACCATCATGCATTTAGAATACCTGTGGAATGAATTGTCATGTGTGTACTCAATTTCTCTTTCAACAGATCGAGGTACGTTGACGCATTCATGGTTTTCCCTTTAGGAAGGAAGAATAGACCACCTCTTCCTTGAGAGCTGATAGAGCCCCAAATCATTTGCTTGACTGGGTGTTTCATTGTTTGGACCACATATCTGGGGTTGTATCGTTGTGAAGTCGGACGACGCACTGCTAACTGACGGGAACCAAACTGTTCGATGGAGCACTCATCGGTCCACATCACAGTGTCCCACTGTTCAGCAGTCCAGTGAGCATACTTTCTCGCAAAGGCAAGTCTCTTCTTAACCATAGACACCGTTAATCTCGGTTTGTGTGCTGGGCGATAACTTCTGAGGCCCATTTCCTTAGAAAGACGTCGACTGAGAGTACTTGTGCTTGTGGTTGTACCAGTCGCTTTCAGTCCTTGGACCAATACAGGGAGGCTAACAGAAGGATTTCGTTGCACGGCTAATTTCAGATATCTTTCATCGCGTTTCGTTGTGGCTCGTGGCCTCCCAGACCTCGGTGCATCGCAGAATCTGCCATTTGTCGACTCATGCTTCTTGATAGCGACGTGAACAGCTTTTTGACTGATCTTCAGTTGTTCAGCAATTTCTCGTTGAGTCAAACCATTCTCATAAAGTACAAATGCCTGTGCACGAATAGTAGGAGAAACCGAGTTGCGTTTACCCATAACAGATGAGACGACGATAACAAATGTTTCGAAACTATGCAGACAGTGTGTGTATGGATGAATTATAGTGTCATGAAAGATATCTATGCCGTTACTTAGCAACTATGATGACTGAAAGTCTCTTCTGTTAATGGCATAGGAAGCTATCTTGATTTGCTGAGTCACTTCGATCAAACGGGAAAGCGTTGTGTCTAAAAATGGTAAAATGTGTGAACTTAATCTGATAAAATAATTAATTAATTCTGATTCTAAACTTTTGCAAGGGACTGTAAATGCCATCGTACTAAATAAATTGAATTTTGTAATTTACTATATTATTAATATTTGATTCCATAGACAATGGATGGACTTAAATGATAGATCTCGAAAACTTCTTCAGATGTTCAGTTTAATATTTATATCAATTCCATGAAGCAATCATGCCTCATTGTGGAAACCAATCCTGCTGGCATGAATAGTAGTTTCGGCTAATAATATGTTACAGCTAAACATTTCCTGACAACAAAAAGATGCATGGCGAATATGTGAACCTATTAGACAATGCTCACAATGCTCAGCAGATTACCGACACTAATTCATCAGTTTGCGTGAAGAAAAAAATTCTACAACATAAGAGAATCAACAATATGCAATTTTCGTCGTCTTTATTTTTCAATGGAGCGATTTCTTTTGAAATTGTGGGATCACTTAATATTTTGGGGAAATACCAGTACTTAAGTTTTCAAAAAAAGTGCCCAGTGATTATTTTATTTCTCGACGAGTAATATCTCAAGAGAATTCTCAGAACTTTAATTTTCCTCGTGTCTATTTGATTATCATATTTACATTCTATGCCAATGAAAATTCACGAGTTAAGCTAAACGGCAAATTCTAGTTTACAAAAATCATGCAGAACACATAAAAAGCAAAGCCAATAAACCTCAAATGCCTAGCTTAGACAATCCTGTGATTTTTAAGCCAATCTCTCGTCTGTAGCTTATATAGGGACCTATTTCACAGAGCGCATTGACATGAAACCAGAAATTCGAAAATAGTCAGTCCATTGAAAAAATAAAGGTTTAGGTTGTTGCTGTAAATTCATGGATGAGAATTTTTCGCGGAAATCCGCAGAAGCCCCAATAAGTCTGCTTAAAGGTATTCTTCACTATTTTCTATTTGGGCCTTCTAAATCTGAATTTCCGCGTCGGCGCCACTAACTCATTCTCATCTCTGTTTATGATATTTAATAAGAATTTGTTCAAATCCCTTATAAGTAAGGATTATGGAACTCCTTTATGTTGCTCTTTTAGTCTTGTATGTCGTTTGATATTTTTGGAGGGCGATGCCCAGAACAATGCTGATTATGAAAAAGCAATTTTAGCGAAATCTTTCAAAATTCTCGAAACACTTGCAACACTTGAAATTCTCGAAACAATATTGCAAAAAAGTGACAAAATTTGCGAATTTCGTCGCGATTTCTCAGTTTTGAGAGTTATGAGATTTTAATGACCCACCTAATTTGTAGAAAATTCCCAGGAGATTTGTCAAGTGTTGAAGAAGTGGGGATCTCGGCCATCTGAAAATTGTTGCATTTCGTGAAATATCTGACCTATTCTTTCATTTTGCAAGAAAAAATGAGCCAGAAGCTATTTCGAATGGTATTGTGTTTTGCCGCACAGTGCAGGCCTTTTTTCGAATTACGACGCACGCTTTCCTGACAAAAGCCAGTAGGCCTACGTATTCTTCACAATGGTCGACTTACACTACACAGTAAAGTAGTGACAATTTCGGGCAATGCCTTGGGTTCTTCATGTTCCTCGTAGATGAATAGCTCATACAAATACTCCCACAAACCCTTTTGAAATAATTCATGCAATAACAGCTGCACACTTGGCATTGGTCCTCTTGATAATTGGTCTAGCATTGTATGTTCATTCGGCATTTTTTAAAGAAGGCCCACTCTTTCGAAGATAAGAGACTGAATCAATTCAACTATGTCACACTTCGTAATCGCTTCTATTTGCAATATTTCCGTTTCCTTTTTGCTTCTATCACCTTGTCGCCTGCCTCCGCATCATCTGATTGATTTGGTCTCGTATACTATTCAGAGCACTATTTAAAATAGCACATTATTTACCGTTTTTTCTCTCAAAACATTTTTCATGAGCAATGGGCTCTTTTAATTTTGAGGAATATCACTTTCTATTTTCTTTCTCAACTTTCTTGCCATGAGGACCAAGCATGGATTCTCATCACTGTGATGAACTTTTATGTTGATTATGCTCATGAAAATTATTTTACTTTCCTCACTAGCTTTAGATATGTATTTACAAGCATTAATCGTATTTTCATGAGTTACATTACCGGTTATGCATCCAAGCTTTCCTTTATAAATAGTGTGAGATACTGTCTTCGGAAGTCATCCAATCACAATTTTCCTTGATTATCAAAAAGATTGTCGAAATCATTTATCGCCGAATGAAAAGTTGAATTCACCAGTAAATTTTTTTGAACGAATTTGATGCAATATTTTCACTGAAGTGACCCGCTTTCGTAGAATTGCCCCCTTATGCTTACAGCTTCAACAAATTTATATATTTAGTCAGTTTTTTGTATGTTTTGATTATTTTTCACCAGGATTGACGTGACATACAGTCCATTTCCTAAATCGTTTCACAACTCGAAAAGCTCTTTTATCTCTTGCTTATTATCATCAAATTTAACCGCAAGCTGCTTAAGCTCATGTAATTGATTACTGAACTTACTCACTTGGTCAGACACTTGCTTGATTTAGGAAACTGGTGTGCCTAATTAATGAAGTAATTAGTGATTATAAAAGTTATTCATGATCATATCATAGCTGATCATGTAACTGCTCCCGTTTCCTGTCATCATTGAATGAGCTGCTAAAAGTCTTGTCGATTCACTTAAGGGCGCAGCAACCACGACGTTTGTTGTTTGTGAGCAGGTGGCGAGTCTGACGCCAAGCCTTTGTGTGCGCGCAGATCAAGGATTTGAAATCCTGACCTCCACCGAAGGAAATGATGACTCACCCGATGGCTGAATATGGGAACACTACGAATTCGAAGTTGGCCAGTGAACGGATGGGCAGATCGTGGTAAAACGTACGGTACATCTTCTTGGAGCTGATAACACCAGCATTTTTCTAAACCCAAACTCGAAAGCGCCAGCATTAACACAGCAAAAGTTATTAAGTTGTGTGCAGTTGACCGTTAAAAACATTTTAAACGCGAAAGTCAGCGAAAAATCAAGCAAACCTGTTAATTGAGTAAAACCGTACCAAATGTTGTTGAAATTCGAAAAACATTATGTCATCTGAAAGCTTAACACAAGCCTGATCGAATAGTGATAATCCTAATTTTCTGTTTTCAATAGTTCAGTCTGTAGGCATCGGTGAATGAATTGACCAAACATTCATACTTTAATGTCTGCTGACCACAACTGACCAGACAAAACCTAATCACTCTACCAAATCAAAGTACTAAACACACCCTTTCACATGGCATGAAGTTTATTGAAATTCAGCATCTTCATCAATGAAAAAATCATGTCAGACCTTTTTAGCAGTATTTTTTTCGGTAAAACTCATTTGTACTGCATCTGTTTGTACATTCAACGAATCTTAAAATCCTTGCATCATGATATAGCTTAGCTATAGTTCACACTGTCAATTTTCATTAAAAAATTTTGTCGTCTTCATGTTAAAATCCTGCATCAAAGAAAGTGCTCAGTTTTCTTTCAGTAAGCCTACTGACTACAACTGACCACTTATGAAAGCAAAATGTATGCCAAAAATATTCTATGGAACATAAGGTTTCATATGGTATATCGTTTATTAAAATTGAACCAGGACTTCAGCACGAAAATTACATTTGAAAATAGGTTAACTTTTTTGTGCAATTATTTATGAAACGGTCTGTAGGTTAGAGCAATCTTAACAGTATTGAGTTTGCGGCCCGATATAGAAAAAAGCATATTTCGCATACGATACACATTTATTTTTCGACATAATCGCCCCTACAATCAACGCACATAGCCCAACGGTGCTGCAATGCGCGGATCCCTTGCTCATAGAAGTGTGAGTCTTTGGAGTCCAGATACTCCTCAACGGCCTCCATGACGTCACTGTTAGTAGAATAATAGTAGAGAGCGTTTATTCAAATTCAAATGGGAATCGTAGCATTACATCAGATCATAATACATCAAAAGAGAGAAAAAAAGGAATATGCAGTGCATAATCTAAATCACAAAGTTATCAAAGTTATTGGCAATTAAACATGAGTACGGAACAAAGGAATGCATGCGTCCTGAAGTCGCACAACACGGAAGGCAAAATTTTCCACTTCTTGGTAGACGCGTCGGGATCAAATCATGTAGAACATGGTCAGCTTGAATCTCGCATCTGTGTAAGAACTTAAGTACACGAGATGTACGAAGTGATGATAAGTCAGGTAAAAGAGAACAATCACAATGACTACCACATATAAGTCTGTGTACACGATTTTGAAAAATGTCAAGTCGTTTCCTTATCTTAAACGATAAGTGACAGATCAAAGGAGACGCATATAGAATTACAGGTACAACCAAAGTAAAATAAACGCTTATCAACTCAATGCGTGGCAACACGGTCTTCAGAACTCGAATTATATACAAACGTCTAGAAGCACACTTGAGTATGACATCGAAATGATGATCCCATTTTAAATCTGCAGTCCAATGAACACCAAGAACTTTCATCTGGCAAACAGTTTGCATGGTTGGGTAGGATGGGTCAAATGGCAAGGATTCAACTTTAGGAATGATCATTTGTCGGGACTTAGATACATTCAAAGTCAATTTATTATCACAAATCCAACTACAAATAGCTGATACATTATCATGACAACATGGCAATGGTTCAAGTAAAATAATATCGTCAGAATATATAATGATCTTATTTGGAGGTGGCACATTCAAAGAGCCCATAAAACTGGCGAACTTGGAACTTGGAATAGGGGTCCACATGAATTTTTGACTTTCACTTCTTGAAATCTGGAGGTCAGGTAATCAACAAGCCATACGATAAATCCCTTCTCAATGTTTGACGATAATAGAAGATTGATGAGAGTCCCATGGTGTACCCTCTCAAACGCCTTGGACAAATCTAAGCATGTTAACCGAACTGCCTTAACTTCAGGTTCTTCAAGATACGATGTGATAGTCATGTATAGAAACTAATGCAGTGTCAGTAGAGTCATTAGAGCGGTAGGCATGCTGATATGGACCGAACAAGTCAATTAGTTGGGGCCGAATCGATTTCAGAACAATGCGCTTCAGAATTTTCCCAAGTGTAGGCAGCAATGATATGGGGCGAAAATCTTTAATTGTAGGCCTCGGCTGTTTGGGGATGGGGGCCACGTCGGCAATCTTCAGCGACTCGGAAAAGTCCTTGTAACTGTAGAATGACGGAAAATGTCATATAACGGGGAGCAGAGTACCTCAGCGCTTACTTTCAGTAAATAGTTAGGAATGCCATCGCCACCGGAAGATTTTCCGCAATCAATTCGGGATGAATGATAGAAGACATCTTGAACGGAGAAATTTGGAAACCATTGATTGTCATCTGTTATGCTTGGGATGTTCTGAGAATTTTCCTCATTTAGCGAAGAAATGAACGCCTGGACATTTCCGTGTTGTCGAATAATTCTGCGACTAGATTTCCCTCGGACTTCATCAACGACTTTCCATACATGCCTACTAGACTTTGTTTGACGAATTGACCATAGACGTTTTGCCCTAGATATCTCCACCCGAACTTTGTCCTTGAGATGATTGAACAAACTCCAATCTTTGCATCGGAATGCAGTCCATCTTTGATTTATAAGGTCTTTTAGCAATGGCGTGACCCATGGTTTGTCGTTCGACGACATCACAACGTACTTTGATGGTATGACAGACTGTGCATTGTTGAAACAATGATAGAGATAGTCACATTTATCATCTACAGATGAAAAGCTGGATAACAGATCGAAATTTTGAGCGGATAAAGCTGCTAGAAAATTATTGATATTTGAACTCCTGAAGTCCCACAGTTTGACCATGCGAGTTGGAGAAGTAGCATGTGATTTTCCAAATAGAATAATGGTGCTATGATCAGATGTAGCTATCGGTGGTCCGATCAAAGCATCCGAAGGATAGTTATCACATAAACCAGGAGAAATCCAAATTTGATCCAAAATAGAGCGACCACGAGTTGGTGACTAAACGCGATTGATCATGTCAAAGTTCAAATCAAACAATACTCCATCGAAATTATTGAAGTCTCCACAAAATATGATATTTCTCTCTGGATACATTGATAACTCGTCGTCCAACGTTTCACAAAAGTAACTTGCCAAATCACTCAATTCTGAAGATAGCAAATTTGGAGGAATATAAACACATACAAGTAATGTGTTCAGCAACTGAATTCTTAATATCAGCACTTCAATCGTGTTCGGCACATTTGTAAGTATTAACGGAACAGCGCAAAGATAATCCGCCAACCAAGCACAAACTCCGCCACCAGAGCGACCTGGTCTATCGCATCTAAAGAAATTGTAACCATTCAGAGTCAACAAACTGGACTCGATATTTTCATGTAGCCAGCTTTCAGTAATTAAAATGATTCCGGGATTCAGGGAGGATACCGAAACAGTCAAGTCATCAAACTTCGGCATGATTGAGCGAGCATTTGCTAAAAAGATGGTCGGAAAAGGAGTGGGTCACGATTCAATTCAATAGAACCCTCCTGTGGCTCTGGTAAACCGGAGATGACAACGTTGAGTTTACGATACTCCCTCTGCTCAATTTCCTGAAGCATCATATCCACTTGAAGGTGATTTGATGATGTATCCGTAGAGAAAATGTGCTCCTTTAATTTCACTATTTCCTGTTGTTGAAGTTGTTGAGATAATTTCACATCTGAAAGATTTTCCTCTAGTACATTGATGCGATTACCAAGATTGCTTATTAACCCACTCAGATTTGCTAGTTCACTACGGAGTAGAGACACGATGTCATTTTTCATTGATTCCATCAACAGTTTAACATCATCAAGTGAAAATGAGCAATTAGAACCAGATCTCTTTGGAGGCATATCAAAAAGTGAAATTTGTTGTAAAAGTTATCAAAGATTACACGACGAAAAGTTTTCGCATACAGATTCGAACCCAGAACCTCACACTCAATACTACGATTGACACAGTGACTGAAGCGATTCCCTAACGTAGCTGCAGATCTGAGGTTTAGTAGATATCAAACTTGGTCCGAAAAATCACACGTGATATTGAAATAACGGTATTGATAACTTCGATTGACCAGCAAAGATAATACATGTGACACGCTATTGTCACGACGGCACAGCACGTTGATACTGGCGGCCAAACGAGATATTGATATCAGTTCACACAAACCGAGGGCAGAAACGCGAAAAAGGAGAAGACGATGCAAACGACCAAATGAGCGGCAAATCCAGCGAAAGAAACAACGACACAACAAGGAACACTCCAATCCAAAATTCGACAAGAATCCACCGCCAGAAGACCCTAAACACCAAACGAACCGACAAGACCCCAAGACAAGCAGATACACAACCGGCCGCCAGTGTGACGCTTCTATTGGATGCGAAGTGCTGACCACTGAGCTCCAATTTCATTTTTGGGAAGAGATGAAAGTCCGATGGTGCCAGATCAGGAGAATAGGGTGGATGGGAAATGATGTCAAACCCACAACCTTGGATGGTAGACATGGCGGTAGCGGAGGTGTGAGCAGGCGCATTGTCTTGATGGAAGAGCACGCCTTTCGTGAGCTTTCCTCTCCGCTTGATCTTGATCTGCACTCGTAACTGCTGCAACAAATGAGCATAGTCCGACCAGTCTCTAGGAAGTCCAACAACAAAACTCCCTTCGAATCCCAAAAAATGGAGGCCATGACCTTTCCCGCGGACCTGGTGACCTTGGCTTTCCGCGGAGTTGGTGATCCTGGGTACTTCCATTGTTTCGATTGTTCTTTCGACTCTGGCTGATAGTGGTGAACCCAAGTCTCATCCATCGTAATGAACCGGTCCATGAGATTTTCAGGATCTCTTACAAACAGCGCCAGGTTGTCCCTTGAGATGAGAAAGCGGGCTCGTTTGTTCTCTGGTGTGAGCAGTCGTGGCACCCATCGAGCGGAAACTTTGTTCATGCCAAGTTCATGATGGATGATGTTATGGACACGCTCTTGTGAAATCTTCAGTTCGAAGGCAATCTTTCGCTCGGTTGTACGGCAATCATCAAGAATAATCTTTTGAACATGATCGATCACATCTTCTGTGCTCACTGTCACTGGTCTTCCACAACGGGGATCGTCTTCCAAGCTCTCTCTTCCTTGCTTGAATTCTGAAGCCCACTTCTTGACTGTGGTGTAGGACGGAGCTTTCTCACCAAGTGTTCCAACCATATCATCATGAATCTCTTTTGGTGTGAGTCCTTTCAAGCCGAGATAACGAATGACAGCTCGATTTGAAACGTGATCCATCTTACGCAACACTTATCTGACTAACTGACTGATAAGTTAGTAACTGAAGTTAAGTAGCTGTGGTTTACCAACAGTTCACCGGATCGAGTGATCACTCGTCATGCGCCGTCAGTACATTCCATTGTATCAATCCACATGTGCATAATGGCCTGGCTTTAAGCTTTCTATGTCAGGCCGCGAACTTATCAATCACCTCTCGTATTCTTGAATTGCATGTATTTTCACAGTATGTGATGTAAATTTAAATCTCTTATTGAGATTCACTCAAAATCTGTTTATTTGGTTTTGCAGACGAGCATACATGTGGCTGACGCGAATTCTCGCAGGACGATATTATTCTCCACGAAGAGTGCCCGGCAGTGAATGGGGTGGTCGACATCGTCGAATTCCTCGTCTAACGCACAGTCGTATGTCGCATCAGTTGGACCAAATGCTTCTTCAGCAACAGAATATTCGTTATCTGAGCAACCCTCTAATTTCCTCAGAAGTGGAATCCACTCTTTTACCATTCTTTCAACAGCGCGAGAGAGAACAAGAGGACAAAATATTCTATGATATTTATGAAACAAAATTTCGTAAACGATTCCCTAGCAGAGAATATTCAGATTTTTTCAGTGTACTTAACAAAAATAAACGTTACGAATGAATCTTCGAATTTTTCTTTATCTCAAATTTCAAAGTGGAATAGGGTCAAGGAAATTATAATCTGGTTTGCACATGCTGCTAAAAATTAGTACCATTCTCATCTAAATCATCATTCGTTTGAGTTGTCAAAATTTTTGCGGCCGATCGCGTCGAACAGCGCTCTAGTCTCCATGTTGAAGCGTGGATATATAGCCTATATATTTAGAATTTGGACTTAATTTTAATCCTGGAGCTGACATTGTTAATTTGATAGACGTAGACGACGACGTTATTTCTGTTGTATGAGCTGTACATGTACCCTATCAACCAGAGCGGTCGCCGCGACCGCCAAGGTCAGTCGCCTTCGGAGTCGCCTAAAGGTCGCCCTCAGCGTCGCCGGGGATTCCTATTTGTCCACCGCCCTGACTGCCTGGGGCGGTCGCCTTAAGAGCCGGGGCGAAGTCGCCCGGAGGTCTAACAGCGGTCGCCTAGCAGATGAGGTGCGGTCGCCTGTAGGTAGCTGCGGTCGCCGATTCTACCGATTTGCCCCTACCCTTCAGTTGAAATTTCCCATTGTGATATTAATTAGTAAAACACTAGCTATCTCCCTAAGATGCAGGTGCATCACTATTGCTCCACTGAAAACCAATAAGCTTCCTAGTTACGAGGAGTAGTAGAATTAAAACGAAATTACACAGAATACAATATTTTGAAATACACCTGCACCGATTCAATGAAAATTTAATGTGCACACATGAAAATTGTATTTACAAGCACTGAAGACACAAAAGTACAAATTAACGATCGAAAAATACAATTGTTCTATGGGGGTTACTAAATGTTCTATGAAAGGCATCGAAAGACATATGTAGTACAATCTAAATAACAGGAACTTTCTTAATAACATTGAAATTTGATGACTCCAAATTGTCAGAAAAAAGCATCGATTTTCCAGTTAAAATTTTGACATAAACATGCGGGTTTGATGTTGTTAATAAAGTTCCTGCTATTTAGATTATATGTACAATAACAGCTACACAGATAACCAAGATATAACACCAAATACAAGAGATGAAAAATTGAGTCACCTATTGAGAAAAGGGGTATCAGGCACAATTACTCAGCTGCAGATCCATCAGATCTATCTTTTGCGTGCTTTAGTACGCTCTGCAAAGAGGCCTCTATTTCCTTCTCAGTCACATGAGGTCTAGAAAGTTTGATACCGCACGATAAATTCGGGAATTCTTGAATGGAAATTTATTGTTCCTGCCGTGAAATGAATACTTCATCGAAATATCCGCAGCCAAAATCCTTTAAAATATTCGACGGCATAAATTGTTTAGTCCGTTGCCTCCGATCAGTGAGAACTGCTTTGCCTGAAAAATAAAGCTGCATTTAAAATGGTGAAGCTTCTCCACGTACGTCAGAAGTCAAACAGAGCAAATAATACTCTGTTTTTATAATAATAATAATAAAAAAATTGTACCTAAATCAAACAGAGCAAATAATTTCAAAACGAAGTGAGTGGCTTTGTGATTCCAGTAAATCATTTGTGTCTGCAAAAGTCATTTGAATGATTCAGTTGATAATCAGGTCGTGGGTAGCACCGCTCTTTTAATGCCGACAATCATTGAGCGATGCAAATGACAGTGACAGTTTCTGCCTTCATTTTGAATTGAAAATCTCACGTATGTCTAATATTGAAAGTAGTCAACCAGTCATCCAGGTCAATATAAACCTTAATTATGCATTAAAGCAAGTCTACATTAAGTTCGACGTAGAAACACTGTTTAGACCCCAGGTCAATATAAACCTTAATTATTCATAAAAGCAAGTCTGCATCAAGTTCGATGTAGAAACACTGTTTAGACCAGCTCTATCTGCTGAGCCACAGGAATTACGACCAATTTCAATAACCAGACAGAAAGCAGTCACTGCCAAATTCTGAACGTTATAGCGAGCTAGTGAGTGAGCGAAATGCCATTTCGGTGCTCTGGCTCAGATTTGCGCCACTCATCTTTCTCTCTATTCATGCAACGAAACCGTTGAATGACAGTCGTAAGTCAAGGAATAAGTGGACCGGTCTCTTGAAAGAATTAGTCAATATCATGCGCTCCTGCAGGATAGGAATAAAAAACATCACTATAGGTTGTGAAGTTTATCAGATAGAATTGGAGGTCTGAAACAACTCATCCAATATTTTCGAAAATCACCCGGTAATTTCTTCAATTTCCTGTTGATAGAATGAGATGTTATGAAGATTGATACGCAACCGGAAATACATTCATTCTCTGGACTGTGATCAATTGCAGCGCTCGCATCTTGAAACAGCTATCAGATTATTTGTTAGAAAATGTTAACATGCAAAAAGTTTAATACAGCTCTTCTATTTCTTCTGAGATCTGTCTAATAGAATTGATGACGTGGCCACAGGAGAAATTGTGACTAGACATGGCCAAAGGCGAGCGAACGGTTTACGGCTAGACGAGGCTTCAGATAGAAAATATCAGCTCAGCTAAAATTCTGGCCGTTGTAGCCGATAAGATATGTGAAACAAGAATTTTGAAGATTTGAAAAATTGGATTGAAAAATCCAATTAACCGTGCATAGCTCTCATTATTTATATCTGTTTAAATTTGCACTCTAAAGGCTACACATTCGCACATAAAACTTTAACATATTCAAAACGATTAAACCTAATAGTGTGGCACTCTGTGTTAGTATATGGCCCTTTTATATTCGCAGTTCAAGGAATGGGATATTCACGAGCCTGGATGAAGTACTTCCGAAGATAAGACACTTTTTATAAACCGGCATAGACGCTTTAATTCCAATCGACTTAAGACAGGCTCTCTCGATCTGACGAAATCATTTGCTTCAAGCAACAATATCAATTAATCTATATTGACAAGCTATCGTCTCATCAATTTCACAGATATCCCTGAAAATTGCAAAATATTTTTTGTAAAACATTAAACATGAGACTCATTAAGCTTACTAAAAATAATTAAGACTACTTTGCCGATGAAGTTGAGCAAACGTAAAGCACGCGAATTTAAGAAAATTCAGCAATAGCTTCGTCTATGTTCAGCTATACAGAGGTACGCCTATCGCGATGAAGCATGTAGTGGTAACATGTAAAAATGAGATAACTAAGTGAAATCTCTATGGGAATGAGGTTGGTTAAATGAAATATTTTAAACGTTGCAGCTTACTCGAAAATGTTTACCCCTTATGTCTAGTGTCAAATTAAGGCCGAAATATCCATTAGGAAAAATAACCCACAACACGCGGAATTTGAAGTCTTTGATAGATGTTAAAATCGATGTAACAGACAGATGGAGCTTGTAACAGCCCGCTAATAGGCAGGAAATTGAATAGAGCACATCAATTTATCTATATATGTAGCCAACGCACTATACAGAAGCGTAGATTTGATAACCCCATTTTATGGGGTCAAGGTGACTTAATTTATGGGGTCGAAATGTCAGGGGGTCGAAGTGACTAGTAACCTAATTCACGCCCGTCTAATGTCACGTCGCCAGAATTGACTTTATTTCATTGCAGCGAACCATCAGTTAGCGCCAACGCTGTGCGAAGTATCTTGCAGTCAAAGCTCGATAGTTAAGAGCATAAATACCAGGTTTTCTATCTCTTAATTATTGAAAGTCTGAATTCAAAAGCAACTTATATAAGCCGCCAAATGTACAAAAAATGCCGCGGCCGTATGATCTTAATTGACCGAAGTCTTAATTATCCGTGTCCGAATTAACGAGCTTCGACTGGATTTACTGTATTCATACAAAGCGATTCGTTTACGATGTCAGTCTGTCCGCATTATTCGATCTGAATGTTCGTGAAATATTGGCTTGCTTTACCTATAGTCAAACATTTATAACCAAAGGAGCACTTTTTTACATCACATCTAATTCAAAAGTTATCTGTTGAAATATTTCAGTTAATTCAGTGTTTGTATAATGTGTAGTGCGCAGGTTAACCGCTATTATTTACTAAATTTATCTATTATCATTTCATTCGGCTTACCTGATACGAATTTCGTTTGATAAGTAATCCGTTCTATCAATATTTTCGGCTCAGGATATTCCTCGCATTTTCTATATTGTAATTTGGTTGATAATCCATTAATAAGATCAATCAATTTACACAGCGATGTCCCTAGGTGTCAGTCAGGCAGCTCCCATAAGTAGAGACACGAATGAAACTTCTAGATTATTCTGCGCTATTTCTCTTTGTGAAATGAAGCGATGACCTCTATTTCACCCCTCGAGTTGAAATGTGATCTTCCGATTGCCCTGCGCTATCGAAGGCGCACGAGAAAGTTATCTGCTATCGGGCTGGACTGGACAAAGCGCTCTTCTTACAGAATTAGATTCATCTGCGCGCGCCTCGGTTTCCTAGAAAGGAAGAATTGTATGTAACCTTAATGTCGAAATGGCACATATCACAGAATTAGACAACTTGCTCCTTCTCGAATGGATAATTCGTGTATCGCTTGCTATTGGAAATGGCAAACAATAAGCTGTCAGCAAAGGACACCAGAGACAGTGAGAGAGCGTGCGTGCTGTGATATCACGTCGCACACACCAAAACACACATCGATGCGTGGCTTCGATTCAATGCATGCACAATACAGTGAGCAATGCCGAGGAGAGGATCATCAAGTGAACTAATTTTCGTACGCCTGCTACTTTCTTTAATAATGATCGGAAGGGTCAACATTATGGAGAAAACTTGTGGGCAATGATCTGAATTCTTCGAATCTGAAGGAATTTTGGCAATCGAAGCACTTTGCTGGAACTCACATTAATCCGCAAGCGACGCACGCCTTTTTTCCTATCTCTGTAAGGTATTAGGAATTATTTTTTGCCCACCTAATAGGTTCCTCAATGTGTCGTCCGTTTCGTATTAATCACACTTCTAGCAAACCGAAGCAGATAAACAAAATATTTAATTCTGTGGCTCTTCTATTAATAGAACTCTCTCGCTCCCTTCTCTCCCTCACTGTATCACAGGCTTGAAGCGACCGAGATATTATGCAACACTCATTGAGGATTCTTCCATTCATTCACAATTTAATGAATGAATTAACTTGCAACCTTGATTGACCAAAAAATTGACAAGCGGTGAAATTCAGGCATAGTCAGAATCATGGTCAGAATGATATAAAGTTCACGGTCAAATCAAGAATTTTGAGCAATTTTTTTCATTGCCATCGATGCGTCATGCAAATATATATGAAGCATCGCAACCAAAGATGTTTGACGTAACATTTCACGATTGAATGCATCATCATCATGTAGGGAAAATCACTGAGAGAAATGAGCTAAGGTTATTTATTCCAAGGAAAAACTTGCCTACATATGTGCCAGACAGCCGATCGATGACAGTTTCGGGCCAGTCCACAAACATTGGAGATACGTTTTTCTTAGAAATCACAACAAATTCGCTGCTCAATGTGTGTGACAACTCTGGGGTCGTTCTGTTTCAAAATTAGAGCTCGTGTGAACTTAAGGGCCGACTCACGACCACTCCCTGTCAAAAAGATAAACGTGAAAATTAGGGGGGGCAACCCTCGACTTCAAGACATCACATTTCACGTCATTTTCGATGAGAACGGTCACAAATTGATATGATCATGCATTTTTACTTCCAAATAAGCCATTTTCGAAAAATTTGTTGGCCCCCATTTTTTCATGTGGCCCAAGACTTTTTGACGAGGGGCCCACGACTCATTTTCTCGCGGGAAATGCATTGATCTAGTTTGATTAAATGCGTTCGAATTTCTGCATCAGAAGCATCTTTTTCCACAAGCATACATTTGAGTCTTAATTAGAAACTCTGAAGCTGATTGCCGAAATTTTTGCAATTTATCAGTTTTGCGAAGCAGGAATATTGCCTTTCTGACATCATGGAGGCTAGTTAAATGCTAAAACCAGACATATGATGAAGGTCGCCGTTGACACTCGAGGCAACTGCTGACAGCGGTCGCCGGGCAACGGTCGCCCACTTACAGTCGAGGCGACCGCCACCAGGAGTCGCCGGGCGGCGGCGACTTCGGCGACGCCGAGGGCTGTCGCGGCGACCGCTGGGCGACTTTTGTGGTTGATAGGGTAGCTCTTCTGATTATGCAATTGGCACTTATGTGGCTGTCTGCGGAAGTGGCATAGACTATATGACAAGCTAAAAAGTTATCGCGCTGTTTTTTTAATTAGCTTGCATCAAGTCGTTTGATCATTCTCCATCAATTCAGATCGAGGTCGGCGTTCAGAATTCCACTTAGGCCCTATCCTCCTTTAGTTCTCCATCCCAAGCTTATTTCATTGCAAACTCGTGCCGCAGGGAACAGCTATTAGCCTAGGCTACTATTTTCAATTGGTATATTACAGCTACTATAATTGAAAACGCATAAATGTCCCATATAGAGTCAATTATAACTTCAACCTTATGTGAAACCTATCATTGGCCCATATTGCAAACATACGTAATGCATAAACTCATCGTGGATTACATGAATTTTAGGCTCTAGATTTGACGTGACTGCAGGTTAACGCCGGATGACGAGTTAACTCGCTAACTATATGCACGAAATACGAGTTAACTCGTCATAGTGATATATCATGAAATAAGGATTTATACTTATCGCGCATTTCATTTATCATTTAATTGTGAATGGCCGGATGACTGATGTATGCCATTCTCTACTGCTTAGCCTATCAAAATCCTCTTATAGGGTGATGTGCATGTTTATCGTTTTTTATTTGTTCACTACCGATATCATTGTTTCGTCTTTGCAAGTGCAGCGATGTAGTCAAGTGAGTGATCGAAGCATTATAGTAATGACGTAGAATTCGCTGACAACCAATGCGTTGGTAATACGTAGACTGCATCACGTGATCCTGGTTTTACGCTTTCACAATACAAGCAAGTGATGCAAGCAAATAGTGTACGAATGGAAGTCAGTTATTCACTCATTCATTGCAATTATGTCTCGACCAAGGCGAGCAGCGGCCGTGGCGGCAACTTCTAGACTGTTTCATGAAGACGACAATGATAACTCAGATGATGATGGCTCTAGCGATTCTTTCGACGATTCTAGTGTATCAGATGGTGAATCTTCTGACTCTGAAACGTCTGACAATCAGTTGGAAGTTGATGAAGATTCTGATGGATGGCGTATTTTGTCAGGCGACGAATTAGTGAATAATCGTGAAATATCTTTTAGTGGGCGCTCTCATGGTCTACCTCAAGATAGTCAAGTGAACTATGATACTTTTTCTCCCACAGATTTGGCTGATCTTTTCATTACTAATGATCTAATACAATGCCTCGTAGAATGGACTAATGCACGTGCCGAAGAACATTAACACGATTTACAGAATGGAAATCCACAAAGAAAAATATCTGCAGATACTGAAAAAGCTAGAATGTTTCAGAAGAAGTGGAAAGTTGTGACTGTTGAGAAGATGAAATCTTTTTTGTCATGTTTATTCTTGATGGGGATTATAAGGAAACCGACTCTGCGCATGTATTGGAGCAGAGATCGATTCTGGTCTACTCCAATATTCCAAGAACGTGGAACTCTATCTCGTGACGACTTTTTACTCATTCTTCGTTTCATACGATTTAGTGATCCATCATCTTGTGATGATAATGACAAGCGTTCAAGAATCCAACAATTTCTGGAAAAGATAAATGATATATGCTTACATGCTTTCAATCCTGATAGACATTTGAGTGTTGACGAATCTCTCCTTCTGTGGAAAGGTCGACTGCGATTCAGACAATACATCCGAACAAAACGTGCGCGGTTTGGTATCAAATTTTTTATGATCAATGACACAAATGGATATATGGTTTCCACTGTGATATATGTCGGTCAAGAACACCAAGATGAATGGTGTGTCAATCTTGCCAATGTGTCGAGACATTGACATCCTCTGGGAAGATCGTTGTGCACATGTTGAATCTGGCTGATGCACTTGATAGTGGCTACTATCTATACATAGATAATTGGTTCAACAGTTTATCTCTACAAAAGTATCTATGGTTACATCAGACATTGAGTTCGGGTAGGCTACTATACGCCAAGATCGAGGTATACCAACTAACTTGAGGACATGTTCTATCCGGAAAGGTGAATGTAAATTTGCAATGCATGATGACACTTATTTGGCTATCAAATTTTTCGATAGATCTATGGTTTATTTCATTAGCAATCATAATAGCAACTCCGAAGTCCGCCGACAAAGGAGGAAACGAGGTGGTGAAATCGTTGAATACAAGCGTCCGACAGCTATTGATGAGTATAATCGCCACATGAATGGAACAGATCTACAAGACCAAGTTGTAAAGCCGTATCAGCTGCTCGCAAATCCATGGCATGGTTCAAAAAAGTTGGCATCCATTTCTGCCAGCTTCTTCTTCTGAATGGATATAAAGCATGCGAATGGCACTATGCACATGTTCCTCAGCAGAGAATCGTCCCAAAAAACTGAATTTCTTACAATTTACCGAGGAATACATACGCAAATATATACATTACAAAGATCAAGACATACCAACGACACCAAACAGATCGCATCATCTAAAAGCATTGCGCCCAACAACAAGCAAGGTAACCCCTACAAAAAGGTGCTTCTATTGCTGGAATACTCTCAAAAAAAGATCCGAAACTCGATATTTTTGTCCTGCCTGCCCAAACAACCCAGCATTACACGTCAGTGATTGTGATCGAATGCATCATGCATGTGAGTAGATACCTAAGTGACGATATGACGAGTTAACTCGTATTTTTATAATACAATTGATGAGATGAATATGAGTTTTTCAGTAAAATGAATGCATGGGACTAATATTTTTAATGTTATCCTTTCACATAAAGCACAGAGAACATAAATTATAGCTATGCGCTTACCATGATATCGCTAGGAATTATTCAAAAATTTCAGGATCTGGTGGATGTTTTTATTATGCTGTCGGCGTTAATGGGTTAATGCGTAGGCTTAGGCTTACATAGACAGAAACAAAAACCTTGATAGACATTTAATGTGGTTCTTTGATCGTCTGACGGTGATCAATTGCGAAGTAAGAGTTTGCTTTGGTAAAGTTCTCTAGCTGCATTCTGTTCAAAATTAGAGGAATCCTGGATGATGGTGAATGAAATTCAGCAAGACTGGTGCAGCATCAAGAAATTGCTGAAGTTATAGTAAAAGTTAGATGACCCATAGAGTAGGGTATAGGTAGAGTGTCGACTCAAAACAATATCTGTATACATTATAAAATTTTTATTTGAAAAGATTCAGTTTTTGCGGAGATTACGTTCCCGCGGTCCAAAAAAATATTTGAGCAGTTCTAAAAAGTCAAAATTTTGCCTATTTGTATACTACCGAGATGACGTCCCTATATAAGTAGAATGAAACAAGTTGGATATCAAAAGGAATGAGTTTGCTAACAAAGGATCCTACGAAGCGGAAATTAAGCTGATTATCAATGTTATTTCCCTGTGGGAACTCATCTTGCTAATATCAACAGATTATCTGGCGAGGTAGCGATTTTGTGGATAATTTTTTTAAAGGTTCATTTTCGTGTAAAAACTATCTCCGCATGTGAAAATGGTCATAATTTATCTAAAAACACGTGTAAAATTAAAAAACGACAGGTGGCGAAAAAGTTGCTATATTAGTTGGTAGATATTTGTTTACTAATGCGAGCTGATTTTTCGCCAGCCGGCGAAATCGTGGATATTGTAGCAACTAATTAGTGGTAAGTAGTAATGTTCGTATATTACCTTCACATGAAAATATATCGATCTGATATAAAAGGGATCTTTTTTTAATTCACGAAGACTTAAACTAAAAAAAAGTATTTATCTTCCATAAATGTAACAGTAAATACTATGATATTATTCAAATATTTGTCATTGTTGTAAATTATTGAATGTCAAGAGATGTTATGAAAATTGATATATGCGGATTCTCTATATTCTTATCAGTATCAAAGAATGATAGTCTGCACTTATTTCTTAGATAGATTAGCCATATGTGGGGGATAGTGAGGAGGTGAGGGAGAGAATAGAGCCTCGGCTGTAGAGGCGAATTACTAAAGAAAATAAGAGAGAAAGTCAAAAGTATAAGGTGACATATAGAGCGCGAATTGTCGCCGGCGAACTTCGCCAGCGAATATCCCGCAAATATAACTGAACTTTAGCATGATATTCTGCAGCTGACATTCGCCAGTTTTTCGCAAGATTCGTTCCCACAGGGTTCATGCCCCATCAACATTGAAACGTTTCCGAAACGTTCCTTTTAAGTCTCAAAACGTCTCGAAAGTTTCAAGTGAAATTTATCGTGTTGTGGTTGGCAATGATGCATCAGATTTACGTATTTGAGTATGACATTGAAGTTTTGCAGAAATTGTAGCTTTTTCAAAAATGCTTATTATGCAAACCGTAAAAATATGTAATGATCCATATCGTTCCATTTGCATACCAGAGTATGTAAATTATCCGTGAATCAGTCAAGTTTTATTTCTTCAATGAATGTTGTCACTTATGAAGTGGAAATCTTTCAAAGTTACTAGTGTTTTCGCAAAATTTGCATTTGCCATATAATGTAACGTTTGGGAACGTTTAAATACGTTTTGTAGTGAAAGTTTCATCACGTATCAAAAAAGACTAAAGAACTACATTCAGGGAAATGACAGATATCTAATGAGACATCTGGAGTGATTATCAAATACGTCAATTTTCACCTTGATTTTGGTCGACTGAATAAGATTTAATTATCGTCGGAACTGCTTTCCCTTCGGCAAGCTCAAAATCAAAAGTTGCGTTCTAAAACTTAATGGAACGTTTCGTGACGTTATCAAAGGTCACATTACGTCTCCTCATTTCCTAATAAATGGCAATAAATACTAATCAGATAAGAGGATTTTGTAGTTGAACTTATATTTGGAGACAAAGAATATCATCTGTCTGTCATCACATCTAAAAAAAAATTGCAGTAGTACATGGATCTACAGTACACATCACATGTGCATTAATATTTCTGTCTCAATCACTTTCATTTTCTGATCATGTGTATTGGCGAACGCACATGTGTTTCTTCGTACCTCTCTTAAAGTAATTTATTGAGCTTCGGCTTTGCTGGATACATTTCATTGATAGATTTGATAAATCTGATTACTAAATTAGGCATTGTTTAAAATTGCTATTATTAAGTTGCTATAGATATGTTACGCTTAGGATATTTAATTACATCAACAGATAACTGGCAACGAACGTAGTTCAGTGTAATTTTGCATAAACTAGACAGTATATCTACTCAATATCATGCTCAATCTGCTACAAAACTTATATGGTAGTCATTCTTAATAAAATTACCCATCCCTTGTCGAAAATGTATATTGTCTAGTCACGAATTCAATAGGCAGAGTATTGCACCGGCTGAACCGAAGCAATTTTGACCTCGCGGTTATTACACCGGCTGACCCAGTACATTATTATTCCATGTCTATTACCAAGTTAGCTTTGGGAAACTCAAAATCACTCAACATAGCGAGAGATATTTGTCAGAAGGCGTCTTGACTCATCAGAAGCGTCTTGCTTCACACAAGTTTTGTGAGAAGCTGCTAAAGCGAAGCAAGCGTATTTCCAAGGTCCTGAACAGAGTAGACTCCAGGATACTCAATACAACAAAATTTTTATGTATTGTTCCATGCACCGTAGATAATTTTTGCATTTTGCTTACTTATGAGCCTATCAGCATTTCCCTCTCCACCGGTGTAGTAGCCACCGGCGTAATAGTAACCTCTGCCTACTCAAAAACATGCTATTAGTTTGGCATTTGATCAGAGAAGTCAGAAGAAATGCATGCGTAGAAGATTGTTCTGTATATACATGTAATTCGTTTGAGGGGACACTTTTCCATTATATTCTTAATTTTCCCATTAATTAAGTTTATAGTCTTGACTTTATTGATTGAGAAATATTTCTAATGTAGAAGTGCTGCTAACCTGATCAATTCATAATTTAGCGATAGTTCGACTATGAATATGCATTTTAGTGTAAATACACATCACTGCGAACTGAGCTACAGATGTCTGAAGTAATTAGACCGGTAGATTATGGTAGCCAGTCTGAGTAGTAGCCACATATAAACATCCCTATACTAGATAATCTTGGGAACCTACTGCGGACCTGCAAAGCTTCGAGATTCGATTCACGAATCGACTGATGATTCGAGAATCAATTTGAGTAGACATAGTGATTGAAGAAATCTGTAATCCTTATACATCGGCCGGCCTAAAAAATTGCTTTAATTGTACCCTATTTTCTCTTTATAACCTTCTCTCACTCGACACGTCTTAAGGTTGGATGTGTGTAGAGTGCACTTTTTACTGCATAAATTTGCGATAAGACGAGTTTACCGCAGTATATTTCCAGAATCCTCGCTGTGTCATTAATCCGGTCAGCCACAGCGAGTTTCTGCAGGGAACGAGACTGAAAATGAGACTTTCACAGAATGATGTACTCCCTATGCCTACTGCGAATCTTGGCGTCTGCCGAGTTTTAGTAAGTTCCTCGTCTTGTCAGACACGATCAAAGAATAACACGTGTTAGTCCAATGGGACGCAGATTGCAGATTTTTGCAAAAATGAGAAATTCCATGTTATCTCTCACTGAGAGTACCAGGTCTATGCGCATGATTATTGACATGGCATGACTTCATGTCATTTCCTATCATGTTCATACACCCCTGTCTACGAAGCTAAACACATTCAGATTTGGCAAGCCTCCCAATGTCGTCAAACACTAACATGTTAGGTGACTTCATCCACATTGAACCACAATTTCGCATGCATCCCCTCTCGGAAGCACAATAATATCACATCCATATGATAGGAAATGACCTGAAGTCAGCATGTCAAAAATTATACCTCTTGACTTTGTAGTTTTCACTCAGTAAGATAAAACATAGAGATTTTCATTTTTGCAAAAAACTGCAGATTGCATCCTATTGGATTAACATGTGTTTCTCTTTGATCGTGTCTGACAAGAAGAGGAACTCACTAGAACTCTACAGACACGCAGATTTGCAGTAGGCGTAGGGTGTACATCATGGATGAGTGTGTGCGTATGTTATTTTCTTTAGGTGTGTGTGTGTGTGTGTGTGAAAGTGTTATTAATTTTACATCCCCTGTCCATAAACACTAACGAACATGTGTCAGCTCAACAAATTCAGTGCAGTCTGCAATCGAAGCGATGCCTTTTCATCAATAAAGTGAAACCGAACTCAAGCAACAAAATCTAACCAAATAATGATATAGATTTCCTACATGCATGTGTTTCAGTGAAATATGCGCTTACGCATATTGCAAATATTTTGTAATACATTTTAAATTGTATATACCCTATCATACATTCATAAGTCTTGCATGTGATAGCTGAACTCTTACTCTACCTCATACTCGTACACCTCATATGATGGAGGTCTTCATGAAAAAGTCGCGATAATTCAATTTTCACCCGCATGATTTTATGATCCACTAAATTCATGTTTCATTTCTCAAATCTGAATAGTGATGCGGACCCATTTACATCTTTCAAAGTTATTTGAAATCATTGTCTTTGATTATGTGATTTATCCTAATGCTCTGCCACTGGCAGGTTGCCTGTGATATGATCACCCTTAAGAAAATACTCTTGAGGTTGAGCGTGAAAGTAATAGGAACTCATCGAATTGCTTAACAAGTATTAAATCTCCAAGGCTGTCATGACACTGAGAATCTGCAGATTGCCATAATTCCTTCTGCATTGCAATTATGATCACTCAATTCCGTGGCAATTTCTTCAAAACTGCAGAAATTTGCATATCTCGCATTTGGTAACAATTAACAACTATATATCCCCCTCGAGTTCACTTAATAAAATCGAAAGTGTATACACATTGGTGATTTAATAAATGCGGAGTTACAACTAAGGCTACTTTATGAGATAACTTGATCTTTGAATCACAGATTTGTGCTCTGAGGGATTATGTTTAAAAGGCTCCTATGACAGGATATTTTGTTAAAAGGTCAATACTTAGCCAAATGAAAACGAAAAATTTACATCGGAAAACGTAAAAATGAATTAAGACTTTGAAAACTCGAGTCACAATGGACGGAAGCGCAACTCTTCCAACATCCGTATAAAAATTAAACTTCCACAATGATATATTAAGATTGCTATTCACTCTGTTGCTATTATTATGTTGCTACTCTAAAATGAAAGCGGTAGTAAGATTTCCATAAATTCTGAAAATTAGAAAAAGAATACTGGTTCATACTGAAAAGTCTTCAACTACAATACGAATTCAACTAATTCTTTCTTTTAAAAACGGTAGGGGCGGCACTTTAATCAAAAGAAAAATCTAGTATTGATTAATAATTAGGCTATACATTGCAAGTATGCAAGTCCCTATTCAATCCAGCTTGAAATGTTCTAAACAAAATCAAAGTTTTGTAAGCGAATAATTATCAGCTAATAATGTTCAGTGACATTTTACGCTAATAAGTATCACTTATAAACGCTTCCCTCTTTACATCATGACACTCAACAGCGATCGATTAATGTCAATAAAAAGTGGAATATTTGGGTGACAACATTCTAAAAAATGACCTTGTAATTTATTTCTTGACACCCATGACAGTGTCTGTGAATTACAATTTTGTATGCGCCTTCATATTTTATTTTCACTCTTTAACCCCTAAGCATTGCTGCAAATCACACGAAATTCAGGGTATTAATTGAAGTTAATTATAGTGACTGGTCAGGAGTAGCACCTAGGCCTACGTGAATTCACTAGAAAAAGCTACTAACAAAACATCAATTCGACCACAGTCGCACACGATAGTGAAAGAGTTAAAACGAAATTAGCATTAAATGTGTGCTGGTCACGCTTCAAAAAGTTTTCTTCGAAATCAGAGTCATGATGGAAGCCTTTTTGCAACCTCTTGAACAAGACGTCACCAGTGCATTACAATTTCGCCTTTATGGGCCAGGTGCATGAAAAATCCCTTAGAGCACTTTTATCCAATTCAGTCTGCAATACGTATTAATTCATCTTGCTAACAGCTAAACAGCAAAGTGCATGCACCATGATGAACGGGCTTTGTTGATGATTTGACACACCAGAAAAGACTCAAGAAGACCATCCCATGTCAGGATCGCTGCCTTTTGCGACAGTTGGCCGCAAATTCATATCATACATTCACGGCCTGTCACGACAGCTGAATGATGTAACAAATGCGGATTTGAGTGCTTGGTCGGCGCTCTCCACTTTGTAGACCAAAACAAAAGGCAGCCCAATACCGAAATACACTACTTCAGTGGACCCCGGAACGATTCCGCAAGATGGCTGAAGAATGGCACTGAGTTTTCCCACGATGCGATATCACTTCAATTCAGACTCCTCAACGGCGTCATCATAGCACACGGGGTGCCGTGCGAGTGGCCAAATTCTTCAAAAGAGAGGCGGCAGTATTATGACTTCGGTACCTTTCTCCGGCCATCCTCTGCAGCTATACCGAGTCTCAGGAAAGTTCAATTCCCTTTATGAACTCCAACTTTAATTTGGTGCTTCTGCAGGACAGCGCTTAGCTGCTCATAAGGTCTGTGAAGCAATGTGGTCTGCTGTCCCAACTTAAATTCAATGGAGAACATCTTGGACCCATCTGAGATCTGAGTTTGCCGAGAAGAGGATCACTGGAATAGATCATTTGTTTGAGATTACTTCAAAGATCCTGCGTGAAGCTCCTCAACAATGGTCCTCAACGCTTCATCACCCATCGTCCGTCTATTTCGTAAAGCAATGATAACTGCTGATGAAATCAATCGATAAATCACTGCCCAATTTTATAAGAACGATTGAAATGATTCAATATTCATGAGCTAGTTAAATCAGTTGACAACATTCTGATAAGTCTGAACTGACAGATATTTGTTTCATAAAGATTATAGAACGATAAATAGGAATTCTCTTAGAAAGTTGGTCGGTAAGAAACGCTACTGATAAATAACGTGACCGTTCTATCATATTTGTATTTTCCGATTAAAATGCTGATAACATCTCAACGACTAATAATTGTCAAAATTCACCAACAAAAATATTAGAATTTTGTCAGACTAAGGACGATTAGGATACCTACTTCTGAATATAGCCTATATGAAGAATATAGAATGACAATGCACGTTGTGTGTGCATTTTCTTCGCTCATTTGATGAACTAGCACACAAACGTCGTACATGCACATGCATTAATGTAGCATGATAATACACATCACATGCCACCAAATATTTTATGTGCACATGCGTCAACGGAAGTAACTTATTCAATTAACATGTTGTCCTACATTCCTTTGTTTAAGATAAATTATGTCTATATTGATTATTATAGACTATGAATTATTTACGGCATCTAAATATAATTTATCGAATGCTGAATATGAGGAGCATACAGCATATGTTAACAATTTCGATCGATGCTGGATTCTATGAGACGGGAATTTGGTCAAGCGCGGGCGCGAATATGTCGTAATTTCCAGTGCCTCCTCAACCCAGAGTTCTTGAATTTCATGAAATGCATGTATCTGGAAGTTTTGCTATATACCCATACTATTGCAGAAAGATTCTTCTCGTTGTACATGAACATTTTAACGGAGAAGCACACATGGTTGAGAAAATGATCTGCACTTATATTTTCATGCTTTCAATGTTTTTCATCAATATACTGTCAGATCATGTTCTGCTTTTCCTTCTTTACTCCTTCTTGCTCCATTATCATTGAGAGACACCAGTGGCGTATAGGATCGTCCTCTACCCTCAAGCTTCAATTCAAAGAAGTGGATGATTTTGGTTACTTGTATTGTTGGTACTTTCATAAGCTCTTGCTTTGTTTTTCCAAATAAATCAAGTAATCCTCGTATCCGGAATGGAAACGTGATGAAAACATCACTTTCTGCGGAAACTAAAATAATTTGTTAAAAACTGATACGTTGCTTTGCAACTTTATTAAGGTTACAATAAATAAAGCAGAGAATGGTAAAAGGTATAAACAATTTTTGAGTGCAGCTAAAGGAGAAACATGCGATGCTATTTACATTGGCGAATCAGCTCGGTGCATCAAGTCAAAAGTAAAAGACTATCTCTCACAGAATAACAGTGCTGTTTTTCAATTTCTACAGACTCATCCTAATTGTCCGCAGCCTATTTCATGGACGATGCTGCATCGTGGATTGAATAATACTCAGAAGAGACTCACGTTGGAAGCCATGTACATTCGACAAAAAACACGCGGACTCGCTAATGAACGGATCTGAAGGTCTAAATGTACACGTAATGTCATGCACCGAGTTAATCCAATGTTATTCCTCTAGCTGTACTCAGAGATTGTTTAAATAGGCCTACCTTCTACCACTCTCTGCTTTTCTTATTGCAACCTTGATAAAGCCGTAAGGCGAAATATCGGCTAGAATAATGAATTATTTTAGTATCCGCAGGCAGTTATTTATTCATTACGTTGCTTTGTTTAAGATCTTTCATGTCACGTCATTGTGTACAAGAAATAGTTGCAAATTATGAGCAAAATTCTTCCTGCAGTCTTCACTGCATATACATGCACTTATTTCTTATACAACCATGCATCAGAATAACCTAAGTCAAGACAAAGACTTTTTATTTGTCATAAGTTCACACTTGACTACTTGAGTAAAACACTTCAAAAATTGTATTTTGTCTATGCTCGAATTTTTCTTCAGTTGAGATGAATGTAGATCGCTTATAAGCGGAAAATTCCTTTGCGCAATTGAGAATAGTTTTGCATGACATGTAGGCCTATGTTATGTCCAATACGCTAGCTTGACGACAATAATAATCACATGCAAATGCATGGTTCATTGTTTAACTGACAAAGTGAACTGTTCAGTATTGCTTCCATAAAATACAATGCAAAATTTCTTTCACAGCAATTCTACTGGAGCTAGAGAAAGCGGAATTTCATGATTGTGAACAGGCAGAAAACGCAATACATTGGGCTTACTTCCAACGTTTATCGCTTACTAAGAGTAACCCACACACGAGTTATTATTATCCACAATAGGCTTGCATCTAAGGTATTTATGAATTCCAATTCAACGTAGCAAAGTGCGTCAAGGTAACAAAATTAAAAAAAACAAAACAAGCTAATGACTAGTTAATTTTCAATAGGTACAAAATATGATTTAAAAGAAAATTTTTATATCCTAAAATGTCAAAAAAATTTAAAAAATGCTTACTAGAAGGACAAACAACGCTTCTCCTCTCCTCATGTGTAATGAATTGGCGAGTAAGTCGTTCTGTTCAAAATTATGTTTATCACTTATATATTGAAAAGATCCTATTTAACAGTCTGCCCATTCAGATGATAAGAGGACAGGTCTGTTTCCAATCAAAATACCAGATCTAGCTAACACAGCGGGATTACGCTATCTAAAATCTACCAGGTGTGTAAGGGAATTAATATTAGTTCCTTAAGCTAAAACGTGAAATAAAATTCTACAAAATATGCATACAAATTATTTGACTATTTTTAATGAGGTCATCAACAGGAACTTGGTCAGGACGATCGCGTTTCGACCGCTTCATCCTGGACGCTCAAACCCGACCAAGCGCGGTCCTGTACATTAAAGATGCACAGCCTCAAAAATTATATTTATAATAGGGAAAGATTAGCATCTATCAAAAAAATAGTCACTATTGACTGAAATGTACCTCAGGCACTTGAAAGAAGGACAGAGTCCATTAAACAGAGTCCATAATGAAATAGAGAGTCGCAACAAGATTTTGAAAATCAAGATCAATATAAACAATTCCGCTCCTTGAAGATTTATGACATTACGCCGGCAATGTTTGACTAGCAAGCGATCCGAAGGGGCAGTCGGTCCTCTTCATTTTCATATTTGCTAGTCTGATGCCATCACATTTATAAGTACTATCTGAAACAGAGACACTTTCCACACAGTAGTCAAAGTGTACATTTCTTTCTTCTTCAAGCGGTCCTAATAATCACTTCAAATAGAAATGGATCTTTCATACTTCACTTGAACCGACTTGCCGCAAACTCAACGACCAGTAAATCGTGTTGACTCTTCACTTAACTTATGTTTGCATTTCACAGTCTTTATGGGTGGTACAAAGATCCAGCCCTGCCCTTCCGAATCCAAGTTATATATGATGAAGTTTATTGTTGTGATTCCGGTCAAAGCCTTCTACTGCTACCGCTAATGGAATAAATTAAATAGTACTCCGAGTTGTCTTCAAACTCATGACTCAGTAGCTTTTAGTCTGTTAGATTGACCCTGTCATGGCATCAAGTCAAAACGGTCCTAGCACAAAGTGGTCTGCATAAAACTGTCTCACTGAAGTCTCGAAATATAATCAAGGAACATTCTTAGCAACAATATAAAGTCTACAGTTTGTCTTTACAGTTTGTCGAAGTAGACCGATTATAGTCTAGTGTTTGAGGCAGCTGATTGTCTGGTTGATATTGAACAGAAATGTAGATTTGGATGTAGCCTGTTATTTAAGTAAAGATTTAAGTAAAGATTAAGTTTCAGAACTATTTTGTAAGAATGCTCCTGCACACTTCTAGTGAGTATTATGCTTGCCTACAACGCTGTCAGTGTGAGCATGCGTTTCCTTTAAAGTTATGATGTCGCATTTCTGTGGATAAAACCTTGAGTAATTAGGTACTGGTAAACCATATATATTCTTCCACATAGCTTTGTGGAAATGAAACCTTTTTCAATGAAAAGGCTGAGTGAAAAGTACCAAGACAAGTATAAAGGGTAAACTACTATCAGCTAAATCCGCAGCATTCTCATTGAAATTTTTTAGAGGTAGTAAGTCCATGTCAATTACAATTTAGCTGTATAACTCTCTTAAACGTAGAGGACCAGGGGCTATCAAAAATTAATTATTGCAGTATGACTCGGGATAATTAACTAACCTTCTTTTTTGCAGCAGGACGCAATCAATTAATTGCAATTATTTGATAACATCAATTGATTAGTTGAAAACATTTGTTATCACCACTTGAATAGACTAATTTTTAATTTTAGTTTTCCGAGCTTGATATTTCACTTTAACTGGCAGACTACTTACATACTTTTATAGTCGCATATTATCAATATTGATGAATATTGATGAGCTTAATTGCAGACATAAGTCACTGTAGAACAAATTTTAGTGATAATCAATTACAGAGACAAGTGAATGAGTAGTCCCGCGTGCATAGATAACAGAATATAAAGCAGAGTTTAAAAAGTTATCTCAAAAGTTCGTACAGTAGGCTATTAAATACATGTAGGTTATGCATCAGATTGTAATGCTTTAAAATCTTGAAAGCCGTCAGACTGTGAAAAAGATATGCTCAGTTTAATATTTGAAAAAATCACTGAAGATGTGATGTCTTTCCTACGATGGTGAGTGAGTGGTGAGCAGTCAACTACATAGCTTCCCAAATCAATAAATCAATTAATAGCAATTGTTCTACCACAACAATCAGTTAATTTCAGCGCCCCTCTTCCATAGGAATTATAGTCAAAGTTAAAACTTTTCGATGTAAAAACGTTTTTAACTGTAATCAATTAATTGCAATTTTTATTAGAACCAATCAATTAATTGTGACCAGTTTATTGCAATGAAATTAATTTTTGATCGTTTATGCAAAGGAGTGTTATTTTTCTCAACAATTTGGCTCACTATTCGAATCAAAGGATACAGGAAAACAAAACGATTTGTAAGAACAAGTTATCCACGCTGCCTCTCAGCTAGAGTACAAATTTCAATTTTTATGTCTTAATGAAACACCTTGTTGTCCATTATGAGACAAAAGGCAGCTCATCCAAGTGTCAATGAACGTCTCAGCACCTCTTCTCCCGAATTCTGTTTCTCATAGGCGCCAAATACACTTTGTTTTACATCCAATTAATGTCCATGACTTTCATCCCGAGAGCAGCGCCGATCAGCTCCGACTAGCATACTTCCGCCGGACTACAAGCGACTGAATGACCCCTGCTGTGACATCTCCGCTGAGCTCCCACGCTTCCTGGGACATTATTACTGTATTGGTGGACTTCAAAATGGCATTGCCTTCTTGTAAAGCTATCCCGGTGTTATTCACAAAGCATCGGGAATTTTGAGCTTCACTAACTTGACAGAATGCGGCTACCGCTGCGTCAGTATTGTGAAGCTCACCTATCAATCATTACTGTCGGAATGGCTGCTTAGCATGTGGCTACTGGGATGTCAAGAAATCGACCTCCCAACTTTATCCATGTCTTTCATTTTCAAACTACCAATTGGGTAATTCAGTTAGTCTATCTTGTAATCGCCTAGTGAATTTTCAGTGCAATAATAGTTATAGATTAAAGCATGTTCTATCATTCCATCATCTAATTCTTTATTTTGATAGCATCAAAAGATTCCTCTGGTGCCAATTTCGATGGAATGCAATGTAATCATTTTTTAAAGTAGGCAGACTTGTAACTGGTTACAAATTAGTGAACTGAATAAAATCACGGCACACAGTGGTTGTGGCTCGTCCCAGTTTATTTTGACGTCCATACTAATAATAATAAAGACTTTTATTTGAAAAAGTTACAAAAGTCTCAATATTGGCAATCGTGGGACCCCAAATTAAATGTACAGAAAAATCTTCTTTCAAGAAAAATCTTCACAAAATAAAAGAAATACGGAACAACACTCAAATAGTGAATCCGAAGTCTTGACATGCATATAATGAAGGATCTGCCACAAAGTGATGTCGTCAAAGGTGGCAGACGAAAAAGTTCGATCCGTTTTGGTTTTTAAAAGTATCTTTTCCTTTTTTGAACGAAACTGATCCATATTTCAGGCTCTGTTCAGACAGACTTTCAATCAATTATGTGCTAATAATACAAAACAAATGATCACATGACACTCCTTTATGAAGGCAGGTATATATTGCAGCAGACTTTGTGATAAAGTCTGGAGCAGCCTATGATTCAGATTTTCAGAGTTTAAACCCGACACGTTGTGATTCAGATTCTCAGGGCTCAAGTCCGAAATGTCAATGATTCAGATTCTCAGAGCTCAAGGCCGACAGCACCAATGATTCAGACTCTCAGAGCTCAAGCCCACATATTAATAATTTAAAACCTCACGGTTCAAGTGCGACCCGGTATGAGGCGACATTATGATAAGTTTAGCTTGGCGATCATTCTGTTTCTGTCATTGCTTCATGTCGGGAATTATATCCTACCAGCCGCACATCTTTTGAATGGCAATTTGATCTACCGCTTATTTAATTTCATTGTTGTTAATTACCGCACGTCATGTTGGATGAATTTATGGAGGTGTTACTAAGGTAGCTGTTTTATAATATTGCAACTATAATTCGTATTTATCAAAACAAATCTCACTGCATTCTCCTCCACTTGATTCCTTTCTTATTTCACCTAATAAAGACTTTAAAACTCATACATAAATTTTTCAATTTATGTGGCGCTTCTTCCTTTTCAGCGTCAAAAGATATAATTCCCGACATGAAGCAATGACAGAAACAGAATGATCGCCAAGCTAAACTTATCATAATGTCGCCTCATACCGGGTCGCACTTGAACCGTGAGGTTTTAAATTATTAATATGTGGGCTTGAGCTCTGAGAGTCTGAATCATTGGTGCTGTCGGCCTTGAGCTCTGAGAATCTGAATCATTGACATTTCGGACTTGAGCCCTGAGAATCTGAATCACAACGTGTCGGGTTTAAACTCTGAAAATCTGAATCATAGGCTGCTCCAGACTTTATCACAAAGTCTGCTGCAATATATACCTGCCTTCATAAAGGAGTGTCATGTGATCATTTGTTTTGTATTATTAGCACATAATTGATTGAAAGTCTGTCTGAACAGAGCCTGAAATATGGATCAGTTTCGTTCAAAAAAGGAAAAGATACTTTTAAAAACCAAAACGGATCGAACTTTTTCGTCTGCCACCTTTGACGACATCACTTTGTGGCAGATCCTTCATTATATGCATGTCAAGACTTCGGATTCACTATTTGAGTGTTGTTCCGTATTTCTTTTATTTTGTGAAAATTTTTCTTGAAAGAAGATTTTTCTGTACATTTAATTTGGGGTCCCACGATTGCCAATATTGAGACTTTTGTAACTTTTTCAAATAAAAGTCTTTATTATTATTAGTATGGACGTCAAAATAAACTGGGACGAGCCACAACCACTGTGTGCCGTGATTTTATTCAGTTCACTAATTTGTAACCAGTTACAAGTCTGCCTACTTTAAAAAATGATTACATTGCATTCCATCGAAATTGGCACCAGAGGAATCTTTTGATGCTATCAAAATAAAGAATTAGATGATGGAATGATAGAACATGCTTTAATCTATAACTATTATTGCACTGAAAATTCACTAGGCGTCAAAATAAAAATAAACTGGGACGAGCCACAACCACTGTGTGCCGTGATTTTATTCAGTTCACTAATTTGTAACCAGTTACAAGTCTGCCTACTTTAAAAAATGATTACATTGCATTCCATCGAAATTGGCACCAGAGGAATCTTTTGATGCTATCAAAATAAAGAATTAGATGATGGAATGATAGAACATGCTTTAATCTATAACTATTATTGCACTGAAAATTCACTAGGCGATTACAAGATAGACTAACTGAATTACCCAATTGGTAGTTTCAACAACATGTTTGACATTCAAAAGCAAACAGGAGATCCCATTTATGTGCTACTACATCACCGATAATCCGCTGATAGCCCTTGATAACTATCATGTGAAACGCCTCTCTCATTCGAAATTAAAACACAGTTATTGAGCTATGTCAATTTCGGATGATGTGATTACCGATTAAATAATTTCCATAACGGAGTCAAGAGTTTATACAAATATTTTTTATCAGCCTCTGTTTGTTTTCGATGAATTAAACAGACCGTGTGTCACACTGATACATAACCATGTGAGTGATGAGCCGCTTCACTATCTTCTCATATCGATGACACAATGACAAACAGTAGCGATTTCATATTGGCTAATTTTGTTTTGATACCTGAGAAAATCGATAGAGGAACAGTTATTAATGAGAACACAAGAGCCAAATGTAAAAGCTAATTAGCCACCATGCAGTTGAAAAGTGAGACAAAAAGCCTGAGAACTAGTCGCTCCGCCCCACAAATGTAAGAGGCAAAAACAAGCAAGTGTTGTAAGTGAAGACCGGTTTCTAGAAAAAAATTGTCAATTCACTTGCTGTCATGGACAAAATATGGTCTTGACTATACAAGTGCAGTTTGTACTATACAGGTCTTGTAATGTTCTGTTCCCTAACTTTTGAGTAGCAGATTATAGAATAAATAAATATGCAAGAATAGAAATTCACTTATTTCGAGTGAATGAAAATCATCAAAAATACAAAGTTGCAATTCATACCACTAATGATTCGATGTGCTCTTCTTTGCAGCCTTTCGAGATCCTCAGAAAGACAGGTAGGCATGCCAATGAAAAGCGGTGAACAAAAGGCTTCGAAACAAGCTACTGTAAACACAAAAAAGTTATTACTTCTGCAAAAAGAAAGTTTCAGTATTCTTAAACAATGGAGTTTTTGCGCAAAATCTATGGACACATAACCAAAGCACGAATTCTACTGTAAAATCGCTACTCCAAACAACACCGAGTAGGCCTATCTTAAGAACATCGACATATTCATCATCTGGGACATAACACGGCATTATATTTCGAACCGAAATTGTGGCTCGCGCTTGCAAAGGAGATTGCCATGGCGTAAATAATTTGTCCCGCCAATAAACTGTGGAAATTTTGTGACACCTAGCAGAAAGCGTTTTTCAGGATTTGTTCTTTGGAGCATGCACTTGTCTTTAATACATGTATATTCATAGAGTCATTCCTAGGGAGAAGATTGTGCATATCTGTCAAGGAAACTCATATCCTAGCCATCAATGTCAAATGATATTAACGTTCAACATGATTGACATGATTATAGACCCATCAAATTAATTTCCATCGTACATTAATGCAGTATAAAAGAAATATCAAGTTTCAGAGGACAGAGTGAAAAATCGTCTTAAGAGTCGGCAGCTCGGACCCAATCCGGTCTTATTTAGGTCCGAACTCAGTTCCCATTCTTAAGGTCATTATACATGTAGTAAAATGATATTTTAAGACCTGATCAGTCATAAGTAAAATGATTTCGAAGTATTCGTACAATTTAACACCTGCAGCAGTTTGATATAATAAAAGGTAAACTGATCGGATTTTTGGATTTTGGCGATGAACCAGTTTATCAATTTTTACGATGCATGACCCCAGCAGCTATTTTGTCCCCGGAAAACATTGAAACGTTTGAAATAGATATTATTGCATCTTATTAGTCAATATCTCATTCACTTTGTGAGAATAAAGATATTTCATCAAATTACTGATCGTTCGAATAGATGCAAATATCTTTAAGTCAAACTAAAGTAACACGTTGAAATCCAAACATTTCAATAGCCAAGTACAATTCAGGGGAGAACGAATGGGAGGACCATATTAAAGATTGCTGAAGGATTTGAATTTGATTTTGCCCCAGAGACCTTCAATAGTTTCTATAATGACATGAGTGCATCGTTTAAAGGAAATTATTATTTGTCAGCATAATGTCAACGATAAATAATTGGCATCAATTCCGACACTTGAATGAAAATGATCTTGCAATGAATATGAGGATGAAATATAGAAAATTGAAATAATTCATCTGCTCTCACCAAGCAACGTCTGATTGTGCATTTGCTGAACCTTCAGAGAGTTTGGACAATGGAATACCGCATATGATGGTTCTAAACCAAACAGGATAATTATGTGTTCTGAGGAAGTACTGTCTGTCTATGCTCCAGTTGACAGTGATAGTGTAAGAGAGCTTTTGACAGATAGGCTCATCAATGCACAAGAAATACAGCATGATTCGAAAACTTCGTAGCGAACGATTAAAGTTGCGACGAAAGTCACAGAAAGTTTTCAATAACTAGAAACTTAGTTCTCCAAACTGCCTGAATTAATTGTCGAGTGAACACCAAAGCAGATGATTCTGATGAATATTATTTATCAAGCGATGCGCACAGATGAAATATGATAAGTAAATGCACAGACATGATCATCAGATCAAACGACAAGCGCGCGCACAAATATGTGTCCCGTTAACAGAATGCCTGGAGCCAGAGAGCAATTATTGGATTTGGGCATTCGAAACATTTTATTGCTCGAATATCATTCGATAAGCTCAGGAGCTCTTCATGGAAATGGGTGAGGCCCGGCGGGTATACGGATTATTTACAAAATCTATTTTAATTAAGTCTAAGGCTTTATGAAACCATATTTTTGAAATGTTTTAAAACAAGAAAGCTTACAAGAAGCTTTTTTGATTTTTGTTATTACAACATTTTCCATCTTGTATTTTCAATTAAGCATTCAACTAAATGTGTCGACTGTCTCAAAAGATGTTTTGATGTGTGAAATAAACTAACTACAATTTCAATAACATGATAAGTTTACTAAGTTGCTTTAGGCAGCGACCCAATTTTTTGAAAACCGTCTCTAGAGAAGCATTGATGGACGGTTTTAAACTAGTTTTGAATAAAACATAACGGTACCTGCCATAGTCACATTCCTCATTTACTGAGACCTCAATTATAGTTTCAAGAACATATTCGAAAAATATAAGTAGTAATAAAAGGTCCATAATAAACACAGCGCGCCCCCCTCCCCCCTCTGGAACGACAGAGTGTCGTGGTCGGCCGCCGTGGTGCTTCGGGTCTGACTCCCCCCCCTCTGGAACGACAGAGGTTGTAGTCTGTCGTGGTGTGCCGGCCAGGTGGGTCCACGTTCACAAACTGTTCGCTGACTCCCCCCCCCTCTGCAACGACAGAGTGTGAGACTCGGGTGAGTTGGTCCGACCGCCTGGTTGACGTGGGCGACCGTCCAGGTTGACGTGGGCGACCGTCTAGGTTGACGTGGGCGACCGTCTAGGTTGACGTGGGCGACCGTCTAGGTTGACGTGGGCGACCGTCTAGGTTGTCGTGGATGGTGAAATGGCTGCCAGATTCGGATTCAGCGTAAAATTCTGCATCGGTAGGGTGAGTTTCAAGGCAATCGGCGAGAAAAAATTTCTCTTCAAAATTTTAACAGAGTTAGAATTTGGGACGTTTTGGTGTGTAGCGCCCAAACGAAGCATCGGATGAGAAAACGGAGCCCAGATTCGGATTCCGCGTGAAATTCTGCATCGGTATGCTGAGTTTCAAGTCAATCGGAGAGAAAAAATTTTCGCTGACGTCCCCCCCCTCTGGACAGCTCGCTTCGATTTTGGCTTCTAGTGGACGGATTTTGTCGTGCCATAGCTCGTTTGAAAGCTAATAGTGAGACAAATTCACTGAAAGAATCGGCTTGTTCCTATCTGTCTTCGCTTAGATGTGAGACGCCATTTAAGATTTTGGGACATTGGCGAAAAACGACAGAGTTAGAATTTGGGACGTTTTGGGCTCTAGCTTCAAAACGAAGCATCGGATGGGAAAACGGATTTCAGATTTGGAATCAGCGTGAAATTCTCTATCTGTATGGTGAGTTTCAAGTCAATCGGAGAGAAAAAATTTTCGCTGACGTCCCCCCCCCTCTAGACAGCTCGCTTCGATTTTGGCTTCCAGTGGACGGATTTTGTCGTGCGATAGCTCGTTTGAAAGCTAAGAGTGAGACAAATTCAGTGAAAGAATCGGCTTGTTCCTATCTGTCTTCGTTCAAAAGTTAGAGCGGTTGCAAGATTTTAGGTCGGAGCTCGCTCACCTGAAAAAATCCTAAGTGTCAGAGTGACTTTGTATGGGTAAAATTTTGAAAATTTTCCAAAGTGTGGAATTTCGACCTGGGACCGCCACCAAAACATTTTTCATCAAATTTTGAAATTTCACTGACGTCCCCCCCCCTCTGGACAGCTTGCTTCGATTTTGGCTTCCAGTGGACGGATTTTGTCGTGCGATAGCTCGTTTGAAAGCTAAGAGTGAGACAAATTCAGTGAAAGAATCGGCTTGTTCCTATCTGTCTTCGTTTAGATGTGAGACGCCATTTAAGATTTTGGGACATTGGCGAAAAACGACAGAGTTAGAATTTGGGACGTTTTGGGCTGTAGCTTCAAAACGAAGCATCGGATGGGAAAACGGAGGCCAGATTTGGAATCAGCGTGAAATTCTTTATCTGTATGGTGAGTTTCATGTCAATCGGAGAGTTTCAAGTCAATCGGCGAGAAAAATTTTCAACATTTTTCGGAAAAACGAGTTAGAATTTTTGCGATGGCTGCCTACTGTAGAGCCTAAACAAAGCATCGGATGGGAAAACGGAGGCCAGATTCGGATTCAGCGTCAAATTCTACATGGAAATGGTATATTTCTAGCTCAATCGGAGCACTAGAACCGGAGATAGACGGATTTTTAGTGTTTGGATGATGGGTATTACGTCATCAGCTGATCGCCACACACTATATAAGCTGGGAACCGACAGAGACTTGTCATTTAGAGGAGAACGATCGTCAGAGGTAGGTCGTCTCTCTTAGCTCCGATGATAGCTTCGGACATTCCAAATTCCGAGTTTCTAGAAGAAACCGACTTAGAAAATTTCATTGCTGATATCAGCTAAGGCCTCAGACTTAGAGGTTCGCCAGGAGATGGCCTTCGTCTCCAGACCATAAAAGACTCCAAAACTTTAAAGGCTTGTAACTTTCCTTCTACAAGTCCGTTTGACTTGATTCAAAAAAGGTTCGGTTGCTATTGACCTGCCCTAAGTGATGGACTACTTATAAAATTTCATAAGTAGTGCTAAAAAGTTGAAAAATTTAAATTCACTAGTTTTGGAGGTTTTCTGGGGTTTTCGACCCTGCTGAAGTCAATGAAAGCATTTTTAATGATGTCTGAGCCAGTCTTCTCATGGTATAAGCGGCTTTTCACTGAAAGCGAGCAAGACACGGAGAGTTTTGCTGTAATATTCCACTGACAGGGTGTTCCTTCGGGACGGCGGACGATGCCGTAGTGATAAGTGTGGCAAGGGAATGTGTCATATTTGAGACCGTAACCGCTGGGACAACTCATGTCTCATGTTGGGCATTTGACACAGCTCTCAACGTAGCACTTTGAACGCCAATCGGTTGAGTCTTAGCTATCTTGTCATGGGTGGCCTCTAAACATCTCCATTGCAAAACGCTGATGAATCAAGCTCTCTACGGCTTGCTATCAAGCTGCTAAAAGTCTGTCCACCTCTTACCAACTCTACAGGTTTTCATGTCTGAGCCAGCCTTCTCATGGTATAAGCGGCTTTTCACTGAAAGCGAGCAAGACACGGAGAGTTTTGCTGTAATATTCCACTGACAGGGTGTTCCTTCGGGACGGCGGACGATGCCGTAGTGATAAGTGTGGCAAGGGAATGTGTCATATTTGAGACCGTAACCGCTGGGACAACTCATGTCTCATGTTGGGCATTTGACACAGCTCTCAACGTAGCACTTTGAACGCCAATCGGTTGAGTCTTAGCTATCTTGTCATGGGTGGC
>CAJQUW010009304.1:0-18260 GCA_907163375.1 Prostheceraeus crozeri
GTCTTCTACAGTATTGCAGCATTTACCTTGAAAATCAGCGTTGTAGGAATCAAATGACCATCTGGGCAGCACTAGAAAGTTTTACTCCACTGTGTAGATTGTTTCACAGTGTTAAAAGGTTTTGTAGTGAGTACTACAGTGTTAAATGCTTTGTAAAACCAGGTAAAATCTTGTCACAAACGTTGAGTGTGTGAGGGTAAGCCATAAGTTCCATGACATTTAATCACGTGGGTCATACCACACAACTCCTAAAGTCCATAATCAAGAGGTAGGGTTACCTACGGTATGATTTAGAGATTTAGGGTTTTATATAAGACAAGTTAGCGATCTCTTCTAGTGTTTGTAAGATAAGTAAAGTGTGATATAAAGTCACAAGCATCTCAGTGTTTGCAATGTTAGAAATATAGCTGATGTCTGTAAAGGTTGAAATTATGTTAGAATCATCTCAGTGTTTTTAAGATAGGTAAAGTATAAAATAAACTCACCTTTGCTGTGAATGAAGTCAACGATGTTTCTACAATTTCAGGTACATTCTTTCACACGTCAATGGCATGGATGCATTCTTAAAGTTCATAATCTAAGGGTAGGGTTCTCTACGGTTGGATTAGGGGATTTAGGGTTTTATATAACATACATCAATGATAATTGTGGTTGTAGAGTGTACACATCCATTTATTAACTTAACCATTTATGAATGACATAGATAAAATGCTTAACACTAGCTTTACTGAACATTTTTACCCCCCTGAATTACGGAGGTGTCCTATACGACACCTTTTGTCATCAATATCAGCTAGTAAATCCTAATTCCGTAGAAGTACAAAATTACAATGATTATTGAATAATTACATGACAAATCAGTGATGTGTCATGTTTTTGAACTGCTATCACACTATTTTGCCGGGCAAAGTTATGAACAAGGAAAAACACACATTCCATAATCCTTCAATTTAGACATTAACAGGAATTGCAATTACAATTAGCACATGACACAAAAGTTACCTTTGTGTTTGGCACCGCACAGGTGCCACATGTGGGTTTTTCACATGAAATGCAAGTAAACATTGTAGCATTGCTACACAATTAGCCATGGCATTTACGCCTCTTTGAAGTGACTCGAGGTAGGCCTACACCAGAAAAATTTTGAAGAACAATATTTCTTTGAGCAATATGCGGTGAGCGCAATTGATCTATGAGCTCCAAAAGAAAAGACCGACGAGATATTTTGCGGCGAAAAATGTGAGAGAATAAAACTCGAGCGTTAATAACACTGATGTCGAGCATATTGGCCCACACTCCCATCGGCCATCTCCTCGATACGCTGTGGGTGCCATAAAGTCTAATCATCTGGTCAACAGAGTCAACGCCGACTTTGTTTTTGTCATAAAACAAAATCATGTGGGGTTTTTTACGGCCAATTTCTTCAACCTCTGGCACTGAATGTAGCGTTGATAACAGACAGACGGACTTGTTCTGCTTGGTTTGATAATTCACAAACAATGCTTTTGCTTTTTCATTCCAAAAAAAGGAACTTTTATGAGTGTCTTCTTTCTTCGCACTCGTCATGACCTCAGAAAGCTCGCGTCGATTTTTTCGCATGGTACCAACTATAGATGTATTGTGCTGGACAGCCAGCTTCCCTGCCAACGACAGACTAGTAAAAAAGTTATCGCAGCAAACGTTGTAGCCACGACCTCGAATAGGCTGGATAAGTTTTAAAACAACTGATTCTGCCAATGGTGTGTCTCCCCTCTCTTGACGCTCTTGTGCTCCAAGGTACGGAATGATATTTATCACATACTTTGTGTCCACGTCTACAAGCAGCCAAAATTTAATTCCATACTTATCCGGCTTGTTAGGCATATACGTGATTAGGCCGCAACGTGACTTCATGGGCAAAAGTTGCTCATCAATTGTTAGAGAAAAATTGCATGTAAATTTTGACATACAGTTTGTCACAAATTTGTCAAAGGATTCTCGAATGGGCAGAAATTTATCGGCGTTGGGGCCTGCTCTCACGCGTCTGGGCTTATCGTCAAAGCGAAGGTACTTCAAGATTTTCACAAATCGGTCACGTGCCATAGTTTTACCAAAAATGCTGATGCCATGTTCGGAGTTCCACAAAAAGGAAACAGGGTGATTCTTGCCATACAGGCCTCTAGCATACTGAAGTGCGATAAAAGCTTCTAATTCAGATAAAGTCATAAGAAAATCTTTCTCACCACGCCTTTCAGCTTCTTCATTAGTATATTTGACAATTTGACGCAGCGTCGATTCATCAATGAAATGTTTCCATGCATCATAAGCCGAAGAAACAGTTGTTGCAACTGATGGCCTACATCCGGGAGTAGCACTGAATATGTTATGAGCAGGAGTTCGCCCAGTAGTCCTGTTCGCTGATGTCCAAGTTGTTCCATTTCTGCCGATGACATGCACGGCTGAAGGTGACGGCGTAATTTCGATGGCATTACTCGCAGAAACTTCTTCAGAATCACTATCAGAATCTTCACTACTTATGTCACTAGCGTCACGGGAATTTTGAAGACTGTTTCTCGTCGTATCCATTATCGTGTCCTCATTCTCTTCATCACTCAATTCGTCGTCAGTATTCCAGTCATTAAAAATTTTAGCCATTTCAGTAACCGTTATTTTGCTCCTTGTCATGGTGTCGTTTCACGGAAGTCGCTTGATCAAAGTTTTCACATCTGACTGTAATATGTACGAGTCATATCTCACAGCAAGCTTTGTTAGGATAAACAAAATGAACCAATGAAAATCTACGGTAACACTGATGAACTTTGGAATATCTCTATTCAAATGACTAACGATATAGTATACATGTATGCAGCAGTAACAAACAAATTGAACACAGACATCAAGGTCGCTATCTGAATGATGATTCATGAAATTTGATATGACATCAGACATGGCTTCTCTACCCTGTCTCTATCATGGCTGCTCTGAACGATTGGTATTCCTATTACCCATGAAATCTAGGAGCCTATTTGTAGTTGTTGCTAATATCTATGTACACTGTCATCGATCATTTATTTTGAGTTAGCGTACGTATTTGAAAAATGTAGAGACATTATTTCACATCGTAGACTTCTGATATTTTAACGGTGTCGTATAGGACACGGTAGTAATTCTAGGGGTGTGCAACTTCAATTGATTAGAACTCCAAGAGTATGCAATAATATTGAACTCAAATACAAGGAACACACGTCAAATATCCCGGCTTGAAAAGTCAAGAAGGCTCAACGTGTAAATATATAAGAAAGAAAAAATAAAGCTATGATTCTTACAGTAGGTGTCCTATGGGACACCTCAGTAATTCTAGTGTTAAGTCCATAATCTAAGGGGTAGGGTTATGTTGTATGAAATAAGTGATGCAAGATTAGCTCGCATTGAAATGAATTGATAATGTAACAAAGAAGCTGTGTGGGATTCAGCATATGTTTGAAGACAAGGGCTGTTAAAAGGCTTTGAGATTATATGAATTTTATCACGTCATGTTCATGGATGTAACAGGATGAATGTCTCTACTTGTTGAGTGTATAAGATATAGAACACATGACATTGAAGCTAGGACATTCCCATAACGACGTCTACATGTTTCATAATTTTAATAAACTTATAGTTAATAAGACTTGAGGTTTGCCCTTTAGAGGACAGGTGGTGCGTTCCCACTGGCAGACATTAAACGTTCAATGCGCGTCAAACTTTTGACTATCCTAGGACTACATTTTAGAGCCAAACTTGACGAGATCGGTGTGGATGAACTTCCCACCAGTCCATTTTTTAATCAGCGCTTCTAAAGTGGGGCTGGATCTTACCCCTAATGGTCCTTTGACTAGTGATCCTCGACAATTGCATCAATGCATGAAGATCTTTAAGCGCAAAAACTTGAAGGATCTGATTGCGTGCCGGGCGGACCTTCCCGGGGGTCCATAACATAGCGCTATACGGGCTGAACTTCCCCCTTAAGTGCACGAGATCGTACAAGGCCGCTTAACAAGTGATCTCCTTGGTCAAAGTTTTAGCCTCGACTGATTAGGAACTTATATATATATAGACACTTAGTAATCACCATGTCAACCCCATGGAGACCAGTAACTGACACAGTCCATTCATCACACTATGGCAGTTAGCGATAAAAAACATAACGTTAAAAAAAATAAAACAATACTTACAATTACATACTTGTTGTATGTAAATTAGAATATCATATTCCACGAAAGCAAAGATTGAGATTGAAAAATTTAATGAATAGGTAGTGTACTAGATTGTTTAAATCAGTGACATAGTTAGAATAAACAACAGTACCATTTCGAGATATAATCACACACCATTAGGACTGTTGGTTTATGAACGTAATTCATGTAAAAGTTATATAGAAGTAACTTGTTGATGGAGGCAAGACACCATATGTGCGAAAGTAGGAATAGTATGTAATGACTGGAGTATGGGTTGAAATTTATTCTATGCCAACTGTACATGAAAAACTATTTCGAAAGCAACTAAGTTACACGAATATATTAAGAGTCAAGTAAATGCAAGCCTTTCATATTGATGAGAATGTGATAGAAGAATAGCTGATTACATGAATGTGGGAATCAGGAAATGTTTTAAATCAGCTACTGCTAAAGGTTTCATGATAGTATTTGATATCGAAGATTTAATGTAATGCATCATGTCCACAGATTCAAGGTGTAATAGAATAAATGTCGTTGCAGGTTTTGAGTGTATAGGATAGAACACATGAAATGGTTGTTATATGTAAGTTCAAGTCAAAGTATCACAGTTGATTTGCATCATCTCAAAGCTTATGTAAGTAGGACTTGATCATTGATAGACTTCACATTGTATGTTATGTTGAATGAATAGTTGAATTGATATTCATAAATGGAAGTATGATGTGTCGAGAAATAGTGTTAAATCTCGGTGCATATGTCGTCAATGTTTTCATAATGCGCATGAAGCAACATACTTATCAATCTGGTCAGTTGGGCTTTGCATCTAATATTTTTTCTTTTTATTCTCTTTCTCTCTGTATGCCGGTGTCTTTTATTTTCTTCTTGCACGAGGTTGGTTGTTAGGTAGGGCTTGTAGTTGTTTGGGAGTAGGTAGTGTAATATAGGATGCACATTGGGAAGAATAAGTTGAGTGTATGTATTAGAATAAATCTAGTCAGTAGGGTAGTTCTCCCTTTACTTTTTTCTTTACATATTCTTGTTCTGCCTGCATGTGTGTGTGAGAGTTTTCTTCTTTGTATGTGGTTGGGTAAGCGGTATGAATATCTAACTTGCGTTTTTTATTTTTGAAGGAATGTCTTGATAATGCATTATAGTAGGAAAATATCATGGATAGTATCTTCGTATTTTGCAAGAGGTATAGTATCATGGTTAGCAATGTAGCAGCCAAATGATGCGATTTGCTTCTTCCCATTTAGTATAGTGTTCATTGGTTTAATGTATATATAAGTCGGCATTTTATTCTAACACGCTCATACACGAATACACATACTCACACACATATACACAGGCAGACAGAGAAAGAGAATGTAAAGAAAAAAGTGAAGGGAGAACTACCATAATGACCAGATTTATTCTAATACATACACTCAACTTATTATTCCTAATGTGCATGCTATATTTCACTACCCTCTCCGAAACAACTACAAGCCCTACCTAACAACCAACCTCGTGCAAGAAGAAAATAAAAGACACCGGCATACAGAGAGAAAGAGAATAAAAAGAAAAAAATATTAGATGCAAAGCCCAACTGACCAGATTGATAAGTATGTTGCTTCATGCGCATTATGAAAACATTGACGACATATGCACCGAGATTTAACACTATTTCTCGACACATCGTACTTCCATTTCTGAATATCAATTCAACTATTCATTCAACATAACATACAATGTGAAGTCTATCAATGATCAAATCCTACTTACATAAGCTTTGAGATGATACAAATCAACTGTGGTACTTTGACTTGAACTTACATATAACAACTATTTCATGTGTTCTATCCTATACACTCAAAACCTGCAACGACATTTATTCTATTACACCTTGAATCTGTGGACATGATGCATTACATTAAATCTTCGATATCAAATACTATCATAAAACCTTTAGTAGTAGCTGATTTAAAACATTTCCTGATTCCCACATTCACGTCATCAGCTATTCTTCTATCACATTCTCATCAATATGAAAGGCTTGCATTTACTTGACTCTTAATATATTCGTGTAACTTAGTTGCTTTCGAAATAGTTTTTCATGTACAGTTGGCATAGAGTCAATTTCAACCCATACTCCAGTCATTACATACTATTCCTACTTTCGCACATATGGTGTCTTGCCTCCATCAACAAGTTACTTCTATATAACTTTTACATGAATTACGTTCATAAACCAACAGTCCTAATGGTGTGTGATTACATCTCGAAATGGTACTGTTGTTTATTCTAACTATGTCACTGATTTAAACAATCTAGTACACTACCTATTCATTAAACTTTGCAATCTCAATCTTTGCTTTCGTCGAATATGATAGTCAAAATTTACATACAAGTATGTCATGTGCTCTATATCTTATACACTCAACCAGTAGAGGCATTCATTCTGTTATATCCATGAACATGACGTGATAAAATTCATATAATCTCAAAACCTTTTCAAACATACTCTGAATCCCACACAGCTTGTTTGCTACATTACCAATTCATTTCAGTACGAGCTAATCTTGAATCACTCATTTCATACAACATAACTTTTCACTTTACTTATTCCTACAATCTTACTATGTGTTCAAACTTTCTGTTTCAATTGTAACATTAACTTGTGCTATATAAAACCCTAAATCCATAAATCCGTAAATCCAACCGAAGGTAACCCTACCCCTTAGTTTATGGACTTAAGCATTTTATCTATGTCATTCATAAATGGTTAAGTTAATAAATGGATGTGTACACTCTACAACCACAACTATCATTGATGTATGTTATATAAAACCCTCAATCCCCTAATCCAACCGTAGAGAACCCCACCCTTAGATTATGAACTTTAAGAATGCATCCATGCCATTGACGTGTGAAAGAATGTACCTGAAATTGTAGAAACATCGTTGACTTCATTCACAGCAAAGGTGAGTTTATTTTATACTTTACCTATCTTAAAAACACTGAGATGATTCTAACATAATTTCAACCTTTACAGACATCAGCTATATTTCTAACATTGCAAACACTGAGATGCTTGTGACTTTATATCACACTTTACTTATCTTACAAACACTAGAAGAGATCGCTAACTTGTCTTATATAAAACCCTAAATCTCTAAATCATACGGTAGGTAACCCTACCTCTTGATTATGGACTTTAGGAGTTGTGTGGTATGACCCACGTGATTAAATGTCATGGAACTTATGGCTTACCCTCACACACTCAACGTTTGTGACAAGATTTTACCTGGTTTTACAAAGCATTTAACACTGTAGTACTCACTACAAAACCTTTTAACACTGTGAAACAATCTACACAGTGGAGTAAAACTTTCTAGTGCTGCCCAGATGGTCATTTGATTCCTACAACGCTGATTTTCAAGGTAAATGCTGCAATACTGTAGAAGACATATAAAGGTTTGACTAAGACCGAATCAAAGTTGTTTTCCTAACTTGCATTTCTACACATGGTCTTAAACTTAACGACTGCAGTGATTTCATCGTGGATGATTTTAAGAAACTTATAGTTTCATGAAAAGAGCTTGCATACTAAATAAGAAAGAAGTTCTTCATGTTCGCATTTGGTACGTGAGTGACCACCCTTTCATTACATTCATCATTTCGTCTCTGTGATAGAGAGAGAGTTCTTAAAAGAACTCACGGGTCATTCTCATCAACTTAGGTTGTCAACGTTTTTAACACTCAGTGCAATGGAGATTTTATAAAGTAACCTGTGGCAGATGGCTAAAGTACTCTGACCTGGCGAGAGAAAGCATCGCGTCGAGAAAAGAGACCACAACGACCATTGGAGAGTCGGATCAATGAAGCCTTAGTCCCATGCAACACAATCCCTCTATGGCAGTACCCGCCGCCTCGAAAGGACGCCCACCAGCAGAAAGTATCACACTGAAAATCTCCGTGCCATGCATTTCGGTTTGATAGTAGGAGGCCTGATACCAGAGCCACCGACACTCACCTTCTGAAAGATAAATGTGAAGGGCAGAGATGGTGCACTGCCTTTTATCAGATTTTCCTAATCGGTGAATGGATTAAACTTCTCGTCCAATCACAGACGAGCTAGAGTTCCCGATGCGCGCACCCACATTTGAAACGCGTTATTGAAATCGTCTTAGGCAAAAATGATGTTCAGCAATAGACTCAAGCATGGTGCCTGAAGTCAATACATTGAAACATGATGATTGTACGATTCGTTTTCATCAAGAGAGCTTCGGAGGCTTAATACAAGATTACATTCTTGAGTTTCAAAGGGAGGAGACAGAATTGGAAGCATGTTTAGACTATACACGAGAAATATTTACGGAGTTGATATCTTATTTCAAAGACAGTCTCATCAAGGCTGACTAAATTGCAAATGTCAATTATATTCATTTTCCACAATGTGAAGAAGCGGAAAGTGTTGACTTTCAATTTCGTTCCTATGGACAAGAATATGTGACTGATGCTTCTGAATTTTATACACGACATCTGCGGAAGATTATTTCTCGGATGGACAACTTTCATGGTTACGGCGATCATTTGCTTCTGAATAAAGTAAACCATATTGTCATTGCTATTTCCAAAACTAAATTGGATTCAACCTAATAAAATGTTGACAACACTCAAGTTTTTACTTCACTGCCATCATACTTGATGCTATTTATGTTTCAAGTTTCTAGTGTCGCACATTACAGTTTGTTGTGAGTTTGGTTTTGACAACGTTTACTTGTTGTTCTAAGTTTTATGAACACACTTCGGTTCGTTTAAGAATTTTGTTTCTATATATCATCTTTTCTTGTGAGATTTCGCAGAAGTGTTCACAGCAATCCGTATACGAAACAACGTTTGCCGAATCTTGTTTCAGTAGGATCCATGAGTGACGAAGCGCTTGACAGACTCGTGAAGAGAGAAATCTATAATGTGTTTGTGTGTGGCACAAAAGTGACCCATGCATTTCATTTCATCATTTTTTCAACCTTCCCTCTGCATCCATGTCCAAAGACATGTGGTGGGCTTGGGACCACGTTCGCTGCATTAGAAGGTTGGCCCTTAAGAGAGCCCATGGTGCGTTCTCGGGACTGGGAATACTGGGATTATGTCTTCTTCAGTTGGCCTGCAATGAAAGAAGTAAGAATGAGAAATATAGTACAATGTTATGCTCCAGTCATAATACTTACGAAATTTGTGCGGCTTTCTGTATTCAATGCGGATGTCCCCTCGATGTTCATCCGCACTGTTGAAACACTCCTGGGTGTCGTCCATTGAAATATTTGGATAAATGAGAGGTCGTTCGGGGACGACACCCAGGACCGGAATGCGGATAGAAGTGAGAGACTTCGACTCATCACTCTTCCTCAAACACGCCAACTCACGCTCAAGCTCATTCACTTGCTTCAACGCATCCTCTTTCAACTCACGCTCCCTATCCCGCTCTCGCTTACTCTCATTCAACCTTCCCTCCATCGCTTCCCTCAACTTTCTTTCAGCCAACTCACTTTTCTTCACCTCCACACACTCTTTCAACTTCTTACTCAAACTGTCAGCACTCTCCTTCAATCGATTACGCTCAACAGTCGCCTCCTTCAGCGTACGTACTCTTAACAGCATTCAACTTTCTCTGCAACCTGTCACGCTCATTCCTCACATTCCCACACACCAACGCATCATCCTTCGACAGCATCACTTTACCCGGCACCCTCGACTGACTCACTCTCACAACACACTCCGGCAATCGCTCAGGAGACGATTGTGCCAGTGGCTTAGTCGCTGCCAAAATTGTCTTCACTTCACTCTCATCCTCACTGACAACACGCCTCTTCACATCAACAGTCTCAAACTCACTCTCATCCTCACTCTCTACAACAATCTTTCTTCGTTTGGGTGCACTCACTTCATCATCCAAATCCACATCATTCGTCACAACACTCGGTTCAACACTCGGATCATCACTCTTCGACGCTTTTTGCGGCAGCATACTTGCTAAAAACAACATTCCCGTCTCTCCACACAACACTTTCCATATCATAACCTTCCGTAATACCCTATTTTCACACCTTGAGTGCACCTTACTGAACTCATCACATCACTCATCACTCCTAACATTACACACAATACAACACCCTCACCGCTACAGCATGCCCATCATTCTTCGACAAGTGGAGTCGAAGTCTCTCACCCCTAAACACTTCACCAAAGCCGCACTTTGCAAACTGAAGCCTTTTATTCGCGTCTTTCGTCATTTTGATAATTTCTGAAAGGAGATAGAATAGTTTGTGAGATTGAGATAATAGTAGTCATCTCATAGGAATAATATCATCTACATGAGAGGCCTAGCTTGCAACGTTTGATAGCAAACGTTGTCAGAACACTCACTCTCCGTTAGGAAATAGAAGTGAAGTCTAAAGAAACCTAACTTGTGACGTTTGATAGCAAACGTCAGAGCACTCACCGTTCGTCTTACAACTTGGAACAGGAGTGAAGACTAGAGAGAAGACGCGTTTTATATACCCAGTGAGCACAAAGCCATGATTCAGACCTTCCTTATTTGGTCATGCTTTGACATGACAACAGCGGTTTTACCAAATATGGGTATCGGCAGTCACTATGCTTTCAGTAACCAACTCCTAACGCAAAGACTGGTTACCCTATGACGCGGAAAGTTTTGACGTCAATGCCCGCAGTAACCCTCTCATTTTTACTAAGTTATAATGACAAACGATAGACGTTGCCAACCCTGAGTTTCTGAGGTTAGACGAGATTTCATAAAGGTCTGATATTACAGTGACTTGATACCAACCATTTAGGCGTTAAACATCCTTTGACAATCATTTTCAAAATCCAACTCATATGTCAGTGAGGATAGACAAGTTAAGCTGATGAATCCGTTACAAGCATTACTCAGAGGGGATCTTATCCCAACTCCTAGACCTCGGCCCTCAAATCAAACCTCCCACGGAGAGAGCGTGCGTCATATCACTGTGTTGGTATTCGGACCCCGATTTTGTCATGAAAACCAGTGGAATTATTTACATCAGGAAACAAGTCTCGAGCCGAAGGTCGCCTCTGACAACTTTATAAAGATATTTATTGAAATCAGAAGGTTTGAAAACCTTATAAAACATCAAAAAAAGCAAATTTAAATTTTTCAGCATTTAATACTACTTATGAGATTTAATACGTAGTATGTACATATAGGTCTAATCAATAGCTATCGAACCTTTTTTGAATCAACTCAATCGGTTCACTAGAACCGAAGATACACCGTTTATAAGTATTGGACCTACTTGATCAAAGTGATCACAAGCCATAGTCTGGCTAACCTATAAGTCTGACACCTTAGCTGATATCAGTAATGAAATTTTTATAGAAAATCGATGCTAGCTAGCATCGGGGCTCACGGTAGGCCTGAGCAAACTTTTAGTCGAAAAAAATTGCTCAACAAAACTATTTGCAAATTATGATTGTACTATCAGTTACAAATACTTCTTCGTAAAAACGAAAAAAATGTCGGCATAGATATCGAGAAATTGAAGGGAACGTATTTTTTGAATTTTAAAATGTACGTTTAATATTAGAAATGTTGGACATAAGTAGTTGCTCAACCAGAGTACCTACTGAATTTCAGTCCTTGAACCTTCCAGCCCAATGTTTAATTAAAATATCAACTATCGTCGGCTTACTTTGGATAATCATTGGTTTATAGTCATACTCTGTTTATATTTAGATGCTTCATTAATTCCTTGTACACAGTGCTAACCATTCAGCATTATTTTGAGTTTCTATGACAACATTATAATGTTGAAATTATGACGGTAGCCGTATGTTATCAAAAACCAAAATTCCATATTCAAAAGTCAATGCATCTTTTAAATTTGAACTGGTATCAAAATATCATTGCAATTATTAAACATGTCTGTTGCAGTAATCTCTTATTGCTGTAAGCAGTTGCTGACCATACCTATCATTGACATTAGAAACTGCGTGTCGATCCCAAGTTTTTTTGAAGTCACAATCACGGTGCGCCTGAATCAAGTTTTGGATTAAAAAAATATACCATGAGCGAAACCAATTTTTTCACAATCTATGACCTCTTGGGATAAAATAATCGCAAAAATAAAAATATTTCAATGTACAGATTTTTTACAAATGAGCTTTTTCAAAATGGCCGCCCTTTTTGCTATAAAATCGTCAAGTTGTACATTAGAATGACTTTTCTGCCTTGTTAACTCACTCCAACTGCTCAAATATCTCAAAAAATATTATTCAGCAAATGGCATAGCGTTTAGCTCGTAACGGAATATCTATTTTTCATTTATAAGTAGTCTATTATCGACATGATGCTATTTTCATAAAAAGGAAAATATTTTTTTATTTTTTAATGAAACAAAAAGTCATTCAGTTATTAGCGTTCCATAAAGGCATTAGATCACATGTTGTCATTGAATTGATGGATTTAAAAGGAAAACCATGTCTTCAGCTAGCAATTATCAACTTAAATTTGGCTGCAGGAACATTTATGAAAATAATTATAGTAGTATTTATCTCAACTGTAACTTAACTTCATACATGACTGTGGCGGCGGTTTTTTGATATTCACCCCTCAAGTACTATGTATCAATAGTATGTTGGCCTATGTACATGAGGAAAAGTAAAAACACGATCGTTAATCAAGTAACAACTTGTTCGAATCATGAAATCGTAGTGTACTAATTCGTAATAAAAAATGTCTAGCATTAAATACACAGGCTGATCGATGTAATCGATTAGGAAATTGAGGATGCTGGTCTTGAATTTTGAAGGTTTTCCATGCATCATTGAAACTGTGATGCAATGATTCTATCACTTGTTCGCTATAATGTCCCAGCCCTCGTCCAGTCATTTCACAGAAAGTTGGAGTGTGGAAAAAAATTGCATGTAGTTTAGGGGTAATATTTAACGATAGCTTGCTACATGCATCCTTGAAAGCCAAGACTTTTATTTTGAAATCGGGGTCTAACACTAGACCATAACACGAACTGACGACTTCGTTCAAACAACGGAACACATTGACGTATTCCAGAATCACTGATTCTCTTGGGCAGATGCTCTCAAGTCGGTCAACATTCTGCAAGAGTTGTCTTGAACTGTTGCCAGAAAAACTTCCTCCATGTACTGGGCTTCTCTGGACATTGCAAGCACGAAGCCAAAGATGCGCCTGGTCCCACTCTTTTTCCAAAGCCGAATAAAGAGTGGCAGTTGGTCCGGAGAGCAAATGAAGTTCAGGAGGGGGAATCAGCTCAATGATGGGAGTTGAAGGATCTGATGTAAATTTGATGATTGTGGGGTGAATAACATTGTAAAATTGCATGGCTCTAAGTTTATCTTTACCGGTCTCAAAATACTTTCAAAAATTTTTATTTAATGATGAAAGTGTCCTCGGCGGACCCTCAGTCTCTAGTTTTCCCTTCTCAGCAATATACCAGCTGCACGGATGCTTGCAGGCCAAGGAGTATATTGCAAAGTTTCAAGTCACATGCAACAACGAAGGATTCTGCCATAGTGTGCAGACAAGTTTTCATCCAAAGAAGCTTCACATTATTATAATTTTCCTGCACGTCGGGTACTAAAGCAAGAATAGAACTGCGCTTAACCCCGGAGTCTTTCAACTGGGATGTCAAACCTGACACGAAATTACGGCGTGAAGAATGTGGAGTAGTGTCTTGTTCATTAACTGAAAAGACAGACAGTCCAATTTTTTAAAATCCGCCTCCTCCGTCAATTCCGATTCAATTAAGCATATTGTCACTGTTTAGTCCCCTTTTTGATTTTATTCTACTTATCAGTTGATCTGCATCGTTGCAGAAGACTACATACTTTGAATGCCGGTCGACAACCTCATCTTTGACCATTGAAATGAAATCCAATTTTTCGACGGTGAATAAGTCATCAATTTCGTGTGAAGTATTAACAATTCGCTCTTTAAGACCTGGATCAATAACAAATCGATATTGGAAAGCATAACGAATATCTCTGCTCATTTTAAACAGTTGTCGACTACTAAGATTCAAGTCATCTTGAATATGAGATATATCATCAACCGAAAGCTGGAGACTATCATTAGGGTTTTTCAATGAAATATTTTTATTCTTACCACTCAATGTAGGCAGTGAAGTTCCAACATCATCAATAATGCGCGATGCAAACCCGCTGTTTAGTGATTTTTGTGGGGGAATCACATAATTTATCAATATTGTGAAATCTTTGGCGCTTGGATCAACAAGAATCTCTCGAGTGGGAACATCCTGGATATAATTTCGAAAAACAAAGGCTACATACCTTAAAACTAGGTGGAGTCTCGGATGTGGCACTGAAATGTTGTTGAGGACGACCAGCTTTTTTCTTCATCTTATTGGCCTCCTGCAAATCGTCGCGAGCAACCGAACAAATACGACAGGTGCAAATTGTGGTTGATCGAAGTATTATCGGTCGATTAGGGTTGTAGTCAGAAATCAACGGAAAAGTCACATCATATCCACGTCGTTTCTTAGAAAGCAACATATAGCAGCCATTGCACAATGCCTCTGGAAAATTAGCATCTTCCGTCGTATAACCGTCAATAACAAACTCCTGGATGCTTTTCATGTCACTTTCAGAAATACCCCGCTTTCCTTTACGGTAGCATACCGTGCATACTTTCTTGCGATTTTCATTATGATTTTTCTCGGCACAGACAAGATCATCACCAGCGGAAGCCATTCCAAGCATTAATGTGAGACTAATTTCAAATTCGTTAGATATCACTGCCACATAGTTCTAATTCAAATCATGCCTGAATGCAAGTATGAGTCATAGTAAGCGAACTATCACATGATGGCGCTAGTCAAATACTGACCATGATATAGGAAAAACATTGCAAACCTGTGTCTTCCATGCCAGATATTTTTGATTGTGAATGACGTGTAACACACTGATAATGCACAGAAATATTTGATGATTCAAACAATATATCCTTATTAGTTGATTAACGACTGTTTCAAGGGTGAATATCAAAAAACCGCCGTCACAGTCATGTATGAAGTTAAGTTACAGTTGAGATAAATACTACTATAATTATTTTCATAAATGTTCCTGCAGCCAAATTTAAGTTGATAATTGCTAGCTGAAGACATGGTTTTCCTTTTAAATCCATCAATTCAATGACAACATGTGATCTAATGCCTTTATGGAACGCTAATAACTGAATGACTTTTTGTTTCATTAAAAAATAAAAAAATATTTTCCTTTTTATGAAAATAGCATCATGTCGATAATAGACTACTTATAAATGAAAAATAGATATTCCGTTACGAGCTAAACGCTATGCCATTTGCTGAATAATATTTTTTGAGATATTTGAGCAGTTGGAGTGAGTTAACAAGGCAGAAAAGTCATTCTAATGTACAACTTGACGATTTTATAGCAAAAAGGGCGGCCATTTTGAAAAAGCTCATTTGTAAAAAATCTGTACATTGAAATATTTTTATTTTTGCGATTATTTTGTCCCAAGAGGTCATAGATTGTGAAAAAATTGGTTTCGCTCATGGTATATTTTTTTAATCCAAAACTTGATTCAGGCGCACCGTGCAATGAACTGACTCAGAGCCTTGCTCTGAGACCTGGCCGAGACCTCTTCCATGTGCCTTGCAATAGTCTTCAACATGGTGGAACATCACATGCAACTTTGGGGTTATTTGAATGCCTATTCCTTGGACTGCCAATCTGAAATCTTGTATCTTTTCTTTATAGTCAGGCCGAAGATTATAACCAAAACATGCATGAATCACATGTTTAAGAGCAACAAAATTATTTATAAAACCATATTCTGAACAACTATAAGATTCGATCATCAACTTATCAATGTTTTCTAGAAGAGTTGAATAGTCATTTCCCGAGAAAGTTCCTCGATGGTAACGCTCCATCCGTACATTACAATCAATCGCCCATTTCTCTGCATTTGGAAAAACGCTTAAAGATTGTGGTGAATGATCTAATTAGCATATGGAGCTCAGGAGGAGGTATAAGGTCCAAGATGAGTTTATCATCAGAGATATGCTTGAAAGCTGGAGGATGAATAACGTTTCCAAACAATTTGGCCTTTTGTTTTTGAGCACCTGAGACATGCCATGTCCAAAACAGTTCTCTGAGATTGCCAAACGTTCTGAGATTTCCTTTTTGACCATTTTGTATATCACTTCTCTCCACATCGCACCACGTACAAGGATGATTTGAGCTATGGCCCATAAGTCCACAAAGAATATTAGCAATTTAGCTAATAATTTAGCAATGTCAGCTGCTACCGTGAGCGGAATAGAGAGATTCCAAATTTAAATGGATCCACAATGCCAAAATATTCCGATAGTTTTCTGGCACATTAGGAATTATGCCGATGATGATGAGTTTTTCACACTGGTGTCTTTCCACTTGTCCACTGTCATAATATCCCGGTAACATCGACGTTTACAATTCTCATCATCACTGAATGAATCCTCATCGAGGTTGAGAAGGTTAAGACATACTTTCAAATAGCCTTCCTTGTCCACCGTCGATTCCAATTTTTACGTTCCTGTAAGTTTTATGACGAAGTGACTCAATATTCTGGATCAAAAGATTAACGTCAGTGCAGTATACTATCTCTCTTGATTCTATTTCATTATCTGTAATGACAAACCGCTCCATCGAAACCGTAAAATAATCATCTAGTAAATGATTTTTCATACCTTTTTTCTCTCTCAGACCTGACTCCACACAAGAACGGTCCTGAGCCCCAGCACGAATAAGTGTTGACAAATGGCGTGTTCGATTATTTGACAAATTTAAGTCTCTTTGAATCACAGAAAATGTCTCCAAGGAAAGTGGTCTTTTTTGAGAGGAACTTGAAAAGGAGATAGCTGAATTGGTTTACCAGTCGATGAAGATAAAGAAATGGGACTGCTGAATGGTAAAATTTCCATCTTACGTTTCTCACGGATGACGCTTGAGCACAATTTTTCTTTTGTTGTAGGGGAACCAGCTTTAGTCAATAAGTTGTGAAGGCGTGAAGATTTTTTGCACTGGTGGGAAATACCACGACTTAATGTCTAGAAACATTTCGCACATACCTTAACTGATGTAGGTGCAGAATTTGTCGAAGAAGAAACCAGGTGCGGCCGTCCAGAAGAAGCACGTTTAGGCATTGGAATAACATTTGTAGTTGAGCCAGAAGCAATATTTTTTGGTACCGAAGATGCAGTGAGGCAAACAGAACATGAGCAATTTTCATCAAACGTCGATGATCGGGTCGGTAATTCAATCTTAGAATAGTAATACATTTGAATACGACGTATAAACATTGATCTCCCATATTCAATGACAACTTTTTTACAAGTACTACACAGCGATGACGGAAGTCGAATATCTGACCGATCAAATCCAATTGCAAAGTATCTCTCTATGATGTTCCACGAAGTATCGGATATATTTTTCATCACTTTTGTTTTCCCGAAGCATATAATACAAACTTTTTTTCTCAGATCATCGTGAGACAATGGCATTTTTAGAGTGAATTATAACAGTCGACTGTTCGATGAGATCAGAAGTCAGTGAATCACAGTTTGTTAAGTGAATTTGTACTTTCACTTGAAGCCGACGACGTATGTATGATAAACAATGGTGACTCATCGTTGACTACCAATCCCGTGACATCGGATGAATAGGATATGAATGTTTCACAGATATTGCCTCACACACGTTTCAAGGACGCCTGAGATCTACATGCAGATTGCTATATATCAACATACTAATCGGTACAAACTTGATGCTGTCCTAATATAGTAAAATGGATGTATAACAATGTAGTAAAATAAGGCCGAATGGCTAGCACTGTGTACGAGGGATTATTGAAGCATCTAAATATAAACAGAGTATGACTATAAACCGATGATTATCCAAAGTAAGCCGTCGATAGTTGATATTTTAATTAAACATTGGGCTGGAAGGTTCAAGGACTGAAATTCAGTAGGTACTATGGTTGAG
>CAJQUW010009305.1:0-68606 GCA_907163375.1 Prostheceraeus crozeri
TTTAAGATAGATGAGCGCCTTCATCCTAAAATTGTCTAAATTGTTGAAGAGCGCTTCTATCAATGATGAATTTTGATGAAACCATTCCTCAAAGTTAGCAATGGTTTTTCTGAGGAGTCCATCTGGTAGTTCCTCACTAAATTATTTATGGACACTTCAGTGAGTCGGATAGAGGAGGTACCGTTGGTGTAGGTATCGTTCGTGTGTGTATGTTGAAGTCTGTGCGAAGATAGTTCAAAACATGTCTCGAAAGACTGAGCGCACAAGTCGCAAGAAAAGGAGACGACGTTAACAGAATCATCCCCACCTTCGGAGATTGATGTCGGCTTAGGTCGACAAACACCTCGCTTGATGTGTCGGGTGAGATCCCATTTCCTCGTGAAGATGTGCCCACAGTCAGCACATTCCCACTCGTTGCCATGTCGCGACAGTTCTGAGCTGGAACTCGCATCACCTGAAAGAGAAATCATTCTATCATCTCTGTTCAAGCCTCAGTGTAGTGTTACAACCTACCTTGACTCAATAACTCTAAACTTTCCTCGAGAAGAGAGGGCGTTGGTGATGAAGTTGATGCCTGAAATTGAGGAAGATGCTATTAGTCACACTTTTGAGGGAGATGAGAGAGGAAATCTTTAACTTACCATTTTAATGAAATATGATCAGACAGAATAATAGTCAAAGAGAGAGATCGTGCGTTCGTCACTTGTATGATTCACAGATTAAATTAAATGACATGAATGTCACTTTGCTTATATACTTTCATTCTCTTCATTCATTGGATGTTCATTCTGATTGGCTGCTTGTGTATACTTAAGAATTAGAAAAATGTTAAAGTTATCATTATTCAAAGTCAGCATTTCAAAGACAACATGACAAGTCCTCCAACAACACCAAATACCGCATTGGAGCTCTCATCTCCATGCACATCAGCAAAGGTGCTCGTTACACCAAATGCACCAAGAAAGGCGAAGGTGGAGAAGACATACAATCTGGACAATATACGAAAGTTATCATTATCGGAGGATGATGAAGAGGAGTTGCCCGACCTAACAGGCATACGGTGGAAATATTTACAATATGATGCCGAAGGGGTGATGGAGATGACCAGCAAGTCGCACTTGCATCAAATATGGGAGTGGTACACCCCTAACTCCCAACCGCGAACCGTGGCGGAGTGGGCGTACATTGAGAAAGTGAGGGACGCTGCAGAAGAACGTTTAAAGCAGCTCAACTGTTTTTGTGATCTATGTGAAGTCAGACTCTGGGACGATATTGACGATGAAGACCTTTTGAAATACATGCCATAATAAATGTTTATTTCGTATTATCTTTGCTTTCATACTGACTTACTTGAATGGGGCTTTAGTGAATAATTTAACCATGTATACTTTTTCATTTGGAAATAGTAGCACGCTTAGTCTAACTTGCAAATCTTATAACATTTCATATGGACGATGATGATGATGATAGATGAAATAGTGTTAAATAAAATTAAGATAGCTTACATGATTCTGGGATAGCAATCGACTGCGATCCATGTGTAAAGAGCTTGTTAGACTACGGAAGAGAGAAGTGTGTTATGTTGCGTGTGGCGCGTGAGTGTCCTCCCATTTCATTCCATTCATCAATTCGTCTCATTGATAGAGACAGGTAGAACTCATGGTTCTCATAACGTATGCAATGGAAAGTTTTAGGCAACCTTCGACAGTTGGCTAAATGTCGCCCTGACGCGAATGCATACTACGTTGAGACAGAGGCAATCACTTGCAAACATGACGCAGAGAGGTTTAACAAGATTGACCATTGCCGAATGTCCTTGCGGTATACATAGCTACGGGTTTCACCGCCGCCCTTTACAGGAACGCCCGTCGAAAGGAAGTATTACACCGAACTTCATTTGCAACGTTCAAGTTGACTGATAGCAGATTCAACTTAATGATAGTATTCGCCAGTCCGAAGACTGCCCAGGGCAAACCGCGAGGAGGTTCCATCATGTCTTGCCCCATGGTGGCCCTTAAGAGAGCCGATGGTTCGTTCTCGGGGTGTGAATTTGACTATTGGCTGGAATAATCAATGGGTATGACGGTTAGGTTGTCATAGACCCTATACCGCCGAGGTCGTACTGGTGCATCTGGCACCTTTCGGATGCGGGTGGTATTTGGAGTCCACACCTCATCCGTCCAAACGATCCTCTTGATCTTCCCCTTCTTCTCATCCTCCTCATCCCACTCGTCGAGGATGACGAACTCGGGAATGGCGTTGTCTTCATCGGTGAAGACGGGAATGTTGTCGGTAGATGTCGCTTCCATCGTGACTTCAAATTGAATGAGAAGCGCTACAATCTTCTGGCTTATATAGGGTTTTCAACAATGAATTGCTCAACAGCGAATCAGAATGCTTCAGGGATAGCAATCGACTGCATAATGTTCAAGTTGACTGATAGCAGATTCAACTTAATGATAGTATTCGCCAGTCCGAAGACTGCCCAGGGCAAACCGCGAGGAGGTTCTATCATGTCTTGCCCCATGGTGGCCCTTAAGAGAGCCGATGGTTCATTCTCGGGATGATTGAAAAAATATGGGGCTCAAGCTTGCCGCTTCGCCTCCGGCTCGTTGACGGAAGCAGGTGGGCGCTTCTCTTTGATATCTGTAAAGAAAGAAGTTGTTAGTTATCATCTTGAACTCTAAGTTACTTGTTTTAACTTACAGATCTTCTACGGACGTGGTTCGAACAGGAATCCTGTGATTGCCTCCTTATGGTCGAATGTAAAATGAAGGCATTCGATACCTTTTTTAGCCCTGCTGTAACACATTTCGTCTCTGCCACGTTCACAGAGGAGCGGTCTTGCGGGCACACGTCCTTTCTTATCCAGGGGAATGTGGAGGCGACTTGATCGTCGAGTACTGCTACTCATCACTTGTTGGTGCAGCTCCTGATTAGTCGCCACCACCTTCCCCAACTGCTTTCGCAGCCCTTCCACCTCCTCCCTCATCTTTCTCAACTCCTTCTCTTGACTCTCTCTCTCTCGATCAGGAGCTGTTCTTCTTTAGCCTTACTAGCGAGGTGCGAGAACCTCTCGCGATCGAGCTCTCCTTCTTTCTCAAAAAGACTAGCTTGAGTCTTCTTGAGCTCCTGAGTGACTCGCGAGAGGTTCTCGGAACTCGCTTTATAGAAGAAACAGTCCCTCTTCCACACCTCCAACTCATTCTTCAACTTGTCATAGTTATCGACCAGTGGTGGGCGTATAATGAAGTTGCGACATTGAGCCGCAATCCCACCACTGCTCGATAACTTAGCCGGCTGCACCTCGCTATCGAGGTCAACTTCCCTCACCGCCTCTACCTCGCTATCGAGGTAGACATTCTCGACTAGGTCAGCCTTCGTCGAGCCTTTTTCCTCCTCCTCCTCTTCCTCACTGTCGCTGCTACTAGTAGCCGACTCATCGCTAGAGGAGGAGGAGGATTTACTCGACTTCGGAGAAGACTCAATCGGGGTGGGTGAGAGAGCCTTTGCTGGCACGCTAGATGAAGGAGCCTCTGCTGACGCGATAGACTCGACAGCACACTGAGTCTCCAGAATCGGGGTGGGTGAGAGAGCCTTTGCTGGTGCACTAGATGAGGGAGGCTTTGGTGACGCGATAGCCTCGACAGCGCACTGAGTCTCCAGAGCTTTTAACTCTGAGCTGAAGAGACTTTGCTTCGCCTCCTCAGTCAGCTCTGGTTGACTGCAACTGCTATGCTTCGCATGCCACTCCGGTAACGTCTCGACAAGGCGAGATGCATTATGACTGCTGCAAAAGTATCGAATGCCCCCTACCATTCGCTTATTTACACAAGAGTGTTTCTTGAAGGCATCACTACGAAAAATCTTTGCACAAACGCAGAGCTTGAAAGCCGTCTTGGCATTATTGTAGTTAACCATTTTCTGAAGTGAAAAGGGGAAAACAATGATTATAATTCCGTAAACGTTTGATAGCAAACGATTGATTCCTAGTTTATAAAAACGGAAAAGAATGATTTTACACTTAGTGAGATGATAGATTTGAGTGTAGTGAGTGGCACTAGATCCCGTCGACAGCCCGAAGGCCTTGTACTGATCACTAGGGAAGTGAGAGATCTTCCCCGATACCCGCTATTTACAGCTTAAGACATCATTGTCACTGCCCCGAAGTGGTAACAGCAACGCCGAGTCAAAGGTAGTGAACAGTAGCTGGGATCTAACCCCTCAAAGCTGCCTTAGACTTAGTTAAATTTGAAATCTGATAGTAGATTTGAACTCAGCATACTTGAAAACCCCAGAAAACCTCCAAAACTAGTGAATTTAAATTTTTCAACTTTTTAGCACTACTTATGAAATTTCATAAGTAGTCTGTCACTTAGGCCAGGTCAATAGCGACCGAACCTTTTTGAATCAAGTCAAACGGACTTGTAGAAGCAAAGTTACAAGCCTTTAAAGTTTTGGAGTCTTTTATGGCCTGGAGACGAAGGCCATCTCCTGGCTAACCTCTAAGTCTGACGGCTTAGCTGATATCAGCAATGAGATTTTCTAAGTCGGTTTCTTACAGAAACTTGGAATTTGGAATGTCCGAAGCTATCATCAGAGCTCAGAGAGATGACTTACCGTTGACAATCTCTCGTCTTAATGAAAAGTCTCCGTCGGTTCCCAGCTTATATAGTGTGTGGCGATCAGCTGATGACGTAATACCCATCATCCAAACACTAAAAATCCCGTCTATCTCCGGTTCTAGTGCTCCGATTGAGCTGGAAATACACCATTTCCATGTAGAATTTGACGCTGAATCCGAATCTGGCCTCCGTTTTCCATCCGATGCTTCGTTTTGGCTCTACAGTAGGCAGCCATCGCAAAAATTCTAACTCTGTCGTTTTTCCGAAAAATGTTGAACATTTTTCTCGCCGATTGACTTGAAACTCACCATACAGATAAAGAATTTCACGCTGATTCCAAATCTGAAATCCGTTTTCCCATCCGATGCTTCGTTTTGAAGCTACAGCCCAAAACGTCCCAAATTCTAACTCTGTCATTTTTCGCCAATGTCCCAAAATCTTAAATGGCGTCTCACATCTAAACGAAGACAGATAGGAACAAGCCGTTTCTTTCACTGAATTTGTCTCACTCTTAGCTTTCAAACGAGCTATCGCACGACAAAATCCGTCCACTGAAGCCAAAATCGAAGCAAGCTGTCCAGAGGGGGGGGACGTCAGTGAAATTTCAAAATTTGATGAAAAATGTTTTGGTGACGGTCCCAGGTCGAAATTCCACACTTTGGAAAATTTTCAAAATTTTACCCATACAAAGCCACTCTGACACTTAGGATTTTTTCAGGTGAGCGAGTCCGACCTAAAATCTTGTAACCGCTCTAACTTTTGAACGAAGACAGATAGGAACAAGCCGATTCTTTCACTGAATTTGTCTCACTCTTAGCTTTCAAACGAGCTATCGCACGACAAAATCCGTCCACTGGAAGCCAAAATCGAAGCAAGCTGTCCAGAGAGGGGGGGACGTCAGTGAAATTTCAAAATTTGATGAAAAATGTTTTGGTGACGGTCCCAGGTCGAAATTCCACACTTTGGAAAATTTTCAAAATTTTACCCATACAAAGCCACTCTGACACTTAGGATTTTTTCAGGTGAGCGAGCTCCTACCTAAAATCTTGTAACCGCTCTAACTTTTGAACGAAGACAGATAGGAACAAGCCGATTCTTTCACTGAATTTGTCTCACTCTTAGCTTTCAAACGAGCTATCGCACGACAAAATCCGTCCACTGGAAGCCAAAATCGAAGCAAGCTGTCCAGAGGGGGGGGAGGTCAGTGAAATTTGATGAAAAATGTTTTGGTGACGGTCCCAGGTCGAAATTCCACACTTTGGAAAATTTTCAAAATTTTACCCATACAAAGTCACTCTGACACTTAGGATTTTTTCAGGTAAGCGAGCTCCGACCTAAAATCTTGTAACCGCTCTAACTTTTGAACGAAGACAGATAGGAACAAGCCGATTCTTTCACTGAATTTGTCTCACTCTTAGCTTTCAAACGAGCTATCGCACGACAAAATCCGTCCACTGGAAGCCAAAATCGAAGCAAGCTGTCCAGAGGGGGGGGGGGGACGTCAGCCGAAAATTTTTTCTCTCCGATTGACTTGAAACTCACCATAGCGATGCAGAATTTCACGCTGAATCCGAATCTGACCTCCGTTTTCTCATCCGATGCTTCGTTTTGACGCTACACACCAAAACGTCCCAAATTCTAACTCTGTCGTTTTTCGAAAAATGTTGAAAATTTTTTCTCACCGATTGCCTTGAAACTCACCCTACCGATGCAGAATTTCACGCTGAATACGAATCCGACCTCCGTTTTCTCATCCGACCACTCCTTCCACTCGAAACAACCCATTTTACAACCCAACATTCAGCAGATTGCACGAAAAACATCACACACTATAGCCTCAAGACTAATCCTGGCGGTCGCCCAAGTCCACCACGACACTCTATCGTTCCAGAGGGGGGGACTCAGACCCAAAGCACCACGGCGGCCGACCACGACACTCTGCCGTTCCAGAGGGGGGGGGAGGGGGAGGGGAGGGGGAGGGGGGGGGAGTCAGCGATGGCGGCCATCTTGCGCTATCTGGTGTTTGTCACTTCCTTACTACTAATGATTCTTCACCCTAACATTCCTTCTGTTAATTAGTAATTTACACAAGTGTATGTACTTAAAGCTCCATAGTACAAGGTGCTGATCCATTTAGTCTGTTGGAAGGAATAAGCTATTATGTATTAAGTAAAGTTGCGAAGTTAAGAGCCTCGAAAATTGAGCCCAGAGGCAGCATGAGCTTGTATGAAAACTCAAATCATGATTCTGTTCATGAAATTTCTTCGATAATCAGCTTAATTTTTTTTAAACTTAAATGTATTAGATTCTCATCAGAAAATTATATTATATAGGCCTATAATATCCATACTATTCTACTACTACTATATTTCATGCCATTCTTCATTGATGTTCGCAAGCATGATCTTCACAAGATTTCTATGACATGATGCAGAAGCTAAAATCAGGTGATCTATTGAAATTAGCTATTTGCTAGATACATTATTACTGCCAAAGACATTAGAACGATGAAGCAATCGGGAGTACAATAACATCGTGATTAATACTCATAGATCTACGTATACCTCAGCGAGAAATCATTTGGATTGTCAGGATGTTGGATTACAGGTGAGATGAACTTGATTTCCCTTTCGTATTTACATTAACTGTTATGAGATGATTTATATTCACATAAAATATCTCTGCTGCTTCCGGACATCTCGTTTAGTGAATATAAACAATATAAAAAGTGTTAGGTTGACCAAGAAATTATCTTAGTAAAATGAAAAAGAAAAACGATTGTACCTAATCAATAGTTGATTTCTACCTGCCGTTTGTGTTATTCAATTATTATGTTGTCATTTTCCTACGTTACGATAAATGAAAGCGTGCATTTGTAGGTACTGTCCTTCCAGCGTCAGTCTGCTTTTTCATCTGACATATATTTTCTTCATCTCATTTTAGCGAATTGCTAGAATTTGACATTGAATGTTTTTAGTGGTTAAATGTTAAAGACGTGTTTCCTGTGGTGGAAAATATAGGCTTCTGACTTACTCAATAGGTACTTAAAAGGGTAAATTCTTACAAATCACAAATGCTGACATTTTGTTGAGTTGATAGTCTACCTACTTTTTTCTTTAGGGGCATGAGAATCGATTGAATTTAGTTATAGTTCAGTGGGCCGTATCGTATTTGTGATCTGCTCTGTCTACATTTAGCATACCGGCCTAAATGATTTAATTGATGCTTCAAATGCCAGTACAGCAAGAATTATTCACTAATAATATTTGCCTTGAAAATTCCAACTCTCATCTATGCGAAAGATATTCCATTATTGGGTGAGCAACATGAGTTAAATTAACATAAATTAACAAAACAATTAAAGTAACATCAATTGAAAAGCTTTGCAAATGCTCTGCAGAAAACGGCCTTAACTTTTATTACAACAATTGACTAAGATTGCGACTAAAAATCTTATTTCCAATATAGCTAAATTCGATATCAGTTTTATTCTTATAAAGATATCTACATACCTTATTTTAATACAATTACACTAGCTTATATTAGCTCACTATAACTTTATAGCTCTAATATAACTACATAACGCAGTGTTGCGTATATCAAAAGAATAATCAGCATCACCTAGAGCAAGACTTTAGGTAGACAAGCTTATCTCACTTCTGAACAGATGGTCAAGTTAATGAAGAAATTTTGAAAATGCATTTGATATACTAGTACTATCTAAACTTAGATCCTGTGCTGAATGCTGTTAATTAAATAATCGAAAAGGCCTAGAATATACTCAATTTTAGCTTTATAGAAGAGTTTATTATCATTTAAAGCAGATTACATCAAATTACTGTTTATTGGAAATTTTCGATTACCAATTCGATTATTATTATTCGGCTATTATTTTTACTTTCATAAGGCAGCAATGTAGACTTAGCAATGGATGAGAAGAATTACGAATTATGAAAGAAGGTAGATAAAAGATAATTATGACCGACTTTATTTTGATATACAGTATGTAACACATTTTTGTCACAATTCATGTTATTCGCTTTCTAGCTCTAAAAACACATCATGACCAGCACCATGACTTTAATCGGATGCGCAATGCATCATGTTGATTGGCAATATCTTGTGTGGCATCGTTGTTTGTGACACAGAAAGCTGTTAAGATCCGTTTCTTTTTTTTACATTGAAGCATCTTTCGTGTGACCTACGTTGAGTTGCACCATCGTAAGATTCCAATTCTTTCTCAATTAAGACATACATGTTCGAAGTTGATTACACTAACTTGTTTGTGTTCTATCAGATATTCGGAAGGGCTTCAGTGGGCAGAATTACTTACTGATGCAGCTTATTTTGCATTGTAAAGCATTGTTGCAGGTGCACAGCAGGTGTTTAAAGTATACAGCTGACTGAGACCATGCTTAAAGTTGGATGACTAATAACATGTCAACAGCTTATTTCTCTATAAATAATTACTGCTGCAACCTCATGCAGAATGGTTCGCATTGTTTTAGCTTATTCTCAACAAGAGAAGCCATTTTCGAGCGGTAAAAAGAAAAGCAAGGATTCACCAAAAAGCAAAAACAAACAAAATACCGGTTGGGTGACTAATGATGTGCTATGAGTAAATTTGCTATATCACGTACACTATCTGCAAGGTAGGCATACTGCAGCTACGAATGAGCGTTTTGACGTTAAAGAAGCAAATTGAATTCGTTAAATGCTCAAACCTGGTAGAAATTGTGGTTTTTAGAGCTAGAAAGCGAATAACATGAATTGTGACTAAAAATGTGTTACATATCTGTAATTTCAGATGAACATCATAAGTGGATATTAGGTACTGTATATTCAAAAAGTAGCCGAACTTTGATTTCAAAGCTTCACAAGAAAAATGTATGCTGCTGGCAAATAAAACAGTTGCTCATCCCTAAAGCTGTGGATGTACATTTACATCATATGGCTGAGAAAAACATGCTTAAAGGCTACATTATCTCAAAATCCTCAATGTCCATAAGCGGCCCCATTTGAAAATGAACGATGATGTTGTTCAAAAGAAGACGAGTTCACTTAGTGGTGTTTAAGCGCAACCCATCTTCGAGTGATTGATTTTCAGGTCCGACATGGAGTCATCTTTAGTTCAAGAACTTTCCACAATTGGAATTGAAACTGTCATATCAGTTGGTAATGTTCGTGAAGCATTCACTCTACCGAAAGATAAAGTGGTGAGTTCATTCTCTTTTATCCATGTATTTGATTTGTTATCTTAGAAAAATTACGGTTTGCGAATTGAGCGATTTGCATGATTTGATCACTGTCTAAACATGTAGCGGATGCAAACTTATCATAGCTCAAGTGAAAGCTGAGAATGCAAGCACTCGAATGATGTTTGGTGTATGATGTGTGATGCGATTGCATGAGAGTCGATTGAATTTAGCCATGATTTATTAGTCGATTTTGAAATTCTGAAGTTAATGAGGTTATTTGAAGTTTGATCACATAAGCTGCTCGTCTCATTCATGAAAAGCTGTGAGCTTTTAAGACATATACAGCATGTACCAGTATGTAGATACAGTAGTAGGTGTTCTCAGATAGTGAAGGAAAAGGGCATTACTTTTCGAGAATTCTTTCGTTCAACTTTTCTCAGGTAAGCATGAAATCTGAATAGTAATATAGATAGAAGAAGTTTGCATCATTTAGCCAAAGCAAGTACACAAGAGAATTAATAATGGGAGCTTCAACTCTTGATATAATTAAGCATTTTGGATTTAATATTTCATACGTGACTCATCACTCATAAGATGCTACATAATGGAATGATTTCTCACAAAGCAAAATTATTAGTGAAGTGCCTTAATAAAAATGTCAATTAGATAATGCTATTTCTAAATGGAATAAAGTAATCCGCAAAACTAATGAGAGAAAATAATCAGCTTGCTTTATTCTTTATCGAAGTACTAGATCATGTATTATCTTTATGACAACTTTGTTAGGGATCTTTACTAATGAACCAGATCGATGCGGCGTCGTTTCTATGCCTCGTGAAATAGGCCTATATTCAATCATTGCAAACTTCTGCATGCTATGTAGGCCATTCACGTTTCACATGAAACCCGAAGGCCTATACATCGTTGAAGAGAGTGTATGAAAGATTTCAGGAAATAATGTTTTTTTCATGTACAAGACGTGCAATCAGTCATCATTTTTTTATATCAGAAGTTGTAGTTATACACCATTGATAGTGCACTATGAATCATATGCCATGCGTCATCAATAGTGTGTGTCATGAAAGAATGCAATGTTTATCAAGCTTGCTAAGCGTGCTCCTAGACCACATGCCTTCGCTCCACAAAGGATTTCTCTTTCTTCACAAGACAACATAAATAGCGGTTAAAGGCATTCAAATAACTAATTTGAAGCTGATCTTGATTTCAATGAATTTTCGACAATTAATGTTGCATGCAGGCTATGAAGAGGTTATGTTGGTAGAATGACGTGAAAATACAGTACAAGTGATAGGGAAAAACATATACAGTGTATGTCTAAATGAAATTTACATTGAAGTCCATATACCCTACTTGACTTATTGTTATAAGTCCACTGATTCATTTTAAGTCCGATATGGCACCCTTTTTGTCACCAAACACAATAAGTAGTTGATGACTTGACCGGACAGGTTATTTATCTATTGAGAGGAAAGGAAAGTGAAAAGTCAACTCCCTTTAGTAGGCTGAACGTTTTAATGGATTATTGTAGGCAAAATAAATACACGATGCCATCGCTTCGACAGTCATTGCCAACTTCAAAAGGTTGCTTTTACTGCGCTTTGAAGCTGACAGAGACTGTCGAAACGTTGTTCATGTGCGCATACAGACCGTTTCATAAATCGTTGCACAGCACAAAATATTCTTATATCTTTTGTATATTCTCATCAAATTTAATCGCATGCTGATAATCGATCAATAAACTTATTTACTTGGTCAGCTGAGACGCTTGGTTCAGGAAACACAGTGGTGTGGTTTGCCTAATTAAATGAAGTAATTAGTGATTGTCTGCTTTGTTACTTTCACGATGCTATTTCAGATATCAATATCATGTTGGCCCATGTGTCACTCATTCTCCTTTTCATCATTGATGAGCTGCTCCATTAATCGGACGCAGCGCAAGTGTTAGCATTCCTACGGCGTGAAGGAAATGGTATCGCTTGCTGTGAACAGGTACAGAGACGAGACAAGCCCTTGTCTGATCCGAGATTCGAATTTCTTCTGACCTCAAGAGTGAAGGAAATGATGACTCACGCAATGGCTGACTATGAGAATAATACAAATTTGAAGTTTCTCAGTGAACGAACGGCCGATTTTGATAAAACTTACATATTCTTGGAGCTGATAACACCAGCATTATTTTAAGCTGAAACTCGAAAGCACCAGCGTTAATACAACAGAAGTTGTTAAGTTGTGTGCAGTTGACCGTTGTTAAACATTGTTAACGCGAAAGTGGCGTAAAATTAGGTAAAAACGTAAATTGAATGAAATTGCACAAACTGATGTCCGAATTCAAAAAACAATATATCATCTGAAAGCTTAACACGAGCCTGATTCAATGGTCATAATCTCAATTTTCTGTATTGCATAGTTTCGTCTGTAGATGTCGGTGAACGAATTGACCAAACATTCATACTTTTAAGTCTGCTGACCACAGCTGACCAGACATAAGCTAAACGCTTTGCCAAATTAAAGTGCTTGACATAACCTTTCACATGGTACGAGGGTTATTGAAATTGAACATCTTCATCAATGAGAAAATCTTGTAAGATTTTTTTAGCAACATTTTTTTGGTAAGACTTATTAGTATTGTATCTTTTTGTACATACAGCTAATCCTAAAAACCGTTTATCATGATGAAGCTGACTGATAGTTCATGCTGTCTGCCAACTTTCATAAAACAATTCTGTCGTCTTCATGCTGAAATCTTGCAACAAAGAAAGCGCTCAATTTTTTTTTCATAAGGCCTACTGACCACAAATGACCACACATGAAAACGAAATATATGTCAAAACAATCTATGGAATACAAGGTTTCATATGGTATATCGTTCATCAAAATTGATTCAGGACTTCAACATGAAAATTTCATTCGAAAGTGGCCTAGCTTTTTTGTGCAATTACTTTTGAAGCGGTCTGTATGTTGCCTACACTGTTTTCTTAGAACGTTCGGCCTACTTAAGGAAGTTGATTTTTCACTTTTATTTCCTCACAACACAAGAAAGACAATCGTACTCATCAATTTCTTCGCATGTGTTTCAAATTTCGCATTTTGATTGAGGAAAGCAACATTTGGTGAACGTTAAAAGTCAAAATGTTTTCAGAAAGGAACACCGACGCCGTCACCAACCAAAATGCCGAAATGGGTCATGCCAACTGGCATCTTTATTGCTTTGATGGTGGCTATTGGAATCATTGATGGAATCTATTTGTGGTGCTGGTAAGTGCTTACCAAGTGGAACTGAAAAATGCAATAGTCCAATGAAATAATGGCAAAGGAGCCTGTCAGTGATAAGAAAAATACGATTCGCCACTCTGTTAGAAGAAAGGGCTTTGAAATCATTATAAAAGGGTCTTGAGCTGTGTCTCATCCTGAGTCCCTTGATATTATAGCAGCCTTTAATTAGAATTCTAAGAACCCTTTCTCCTATGAAGAGCCCATTTTCTCAACGCAATGAAACCCTAAAATTCAAGAGCCCTCCAATGCAAATTCAAGAAGCCATTATTAAAAGCCCTTGGAAGAATCCTCATTTTCAACAGAGCGGCTTCGAAGTTCGATTCGAGTGAGCCAAAATCATGTTCCGCATTGCGATTATCCCAATTTCCAATTTCAATAAGACATTGTTATTTGATCATGTTATTAGTTCATTAGATTACTGTCTGAGAAAAATAAGTGCAACCACAGAACAATGTCTCAAGAATTGTTCAAATGTAGGAACAAGATAGCTTGTTCTGCAACAGATTAAATAGAACAATAAAAAGGACGAGCTGAAGAAGCGTTCAGAGTGAACACCGCCAACAATATAAGAAGACTTTGCGAGTGCAGTATTTCACATGTGTTCCAAGTGTTCTAAGTATTGTTAATTTTGCTAGCGTCGTTTGCACGCAATTGTTTCGCCAGCAACCTGTGTTAATTTATAACTTGCAGGCAGTGGTGGGCGAGATTCCAAATATACAATATGACGTACCTACATGTATATGCTATATTAATAGTATCTGCATTGAGCATAAGACTGTTTTCTACATTGCGCTCATAAACCCTTTTCGTTCCAGCTGAAAGGGGAAAAACCCACCACCGGTAAGTATACATGCAAAAGTTGTTTATACTTTGCAACAAAAACAATTTTCTGCGACCGTTTAGTAATTTATTGTTAGGGAATGAATTACTAAACGGTCGCAGAAAATTGTTTTTGTTGCAAATTGAATGAATCCCGACCGATGGCAACTAAAAATCAAATTCAAATTGTTTATACTTGTTTACACGCATGGTCACATGAATTATGAAAGCAAAATGAAATGAAGGAACAAAGTGCAGACATAGTATTAACTCCGGATTGAGGTTACCTTTGTGCAGGGCTCCCACTAGTGTGGGTTGAGTGCTCAGAGGTGAGGGACCGAAGTACGATAGCCCTACCCTAGTCTCTGCTGATGACCTCGGATTGTTCATTGTTTTGATTTAAGTTCCTAACTTGTTTATAATATATTTCATTTACACTCTCAGTAGTTCAGTACATCATCACAGCACTGTCAGTGGATAAAGTAAAAATAAAAGTATTAAAATCGGTAAGTATGATAAAGGCAACGGTGTGGTGATACTGGATAGTGAACAGTATACTACAAAAATAGATGCTCTTGTAAATGATACGTCTAAATTCGAAAAAATAAGTATCCCAAATAATTTAGATAATCACCCAGTCTGTAAAGATGAACGAAGCTTAACGTACTTTTTGAACAAATACTTAAAGCCGAAAACACCGATTAGCAGTTTCAAGAGAATATTACCTTCTGGCAGCTCAATAGGTAAATTATATGGTACAATTAAAGTTCATAAAGAAAGCAAAGGAGCAAGACCAATTGTCAGTACAATTGACACTCCGGCATATGGTTTGGACGAAATAATTAAAAAGCAGATCAACGCGAATAACGCAGGGTGGCCAATAATTTACTGACGGTTTTTAAAAAGCTATAAGTTATCTGGTTTTATGAATTATTCGCTGAAACTACCGAAAAAGACTCGTCTTTCATTGGAGATTTTATGAGACATAATGAATAATCAGAAAGTGAAAACATGATAGATAGGCAGACCTTTATTTATGAAATATAACATCTTTCAAATGTCCTCCACCGTTCACATGGCATTGTTCAATGCGTGTCTTGAAGTTCTCCATTACGGTGAGAAGCATGTGTGGAGTTATCAACGCGATTTCACGCTCAATATTCATCTTGAGCGTCTGAATGTTCATTGGGTTTGGGGTATAGACACGGTCTTTAAGGTAGCCCCAGAGCCAAAAGTCTGGAGCAGAAAGGTCTGGTGAACGAGCAGGCCAGGTTATTGTTCCGAATCGCGAAATCAATCGATTGGGAAATCTTTCACGCAGAATGGTCATAGTTTCACGAGCGGTGTGAGGAGTCGCACCATCCTGTTGAAACCAGAGTTCATCACTGTCCACTTGAGGGAAGAACCAATCGACAAGCATGTGTCTATAGGCGTTTCCATCAATTGAACCATCGAAGAAATATGGGCCGTAAATCCTTTGTGAGGACAATCCACACCATACTGATGCACGCTCCGGATAAAGTGGCTTCTCGATCATCAGCTGAGGTTGTTGCGTACCCCAAAACCTGTAGTTCTGTTTATTGATGAATCCTGACAAGTTGAAATGGGCTTCATCAGACATGATCAATTTGTGAGTAAGATCATTTTGAGTCCAAAAAGCAGCACAGAAGGCCAGCCGCGTTTCATGATCCGTAGGTTTCAATTCTTGAACGATTTGGATTTTGTACGGGAAAAAGTTCAAATCGGTAGTCAAAATTTTCTGAAACGATGATTTCTTGATGTCCAAATCTCGTGACCTTCTTCGTATTGAGGTGTTTGGGTCTCTCTGCACACTACGCATTACTCGCCCCACGTTCTCTTCATTTCGAAAGGAAGTTAGTCGCCCACTTCTTTCCGATTCATGAACTGATCCAGTTTCTTGGAAACGTTTCACAATTGCTTTAATCGTGTTTGCTACAGGTGGGTCTCTTACTCCAAAATGGGAACAATACTTCCTTTGGGTCATTATCACGGACTTTCCCGATTCAAGAAACAGCTCGACAACTTTTATTCGTTGTTCTAAACTTAATCTTTGAGACATTTGATTTTTGTGTTATCCGCACACTTACAATAAATTGGCAGTCGAGCTCGTTCACTTCACGTTTTTTCTAACAACGATCTGACCTGCGCTCATGAGTGATTGTCATTGTGACTGGCAGACACTGTCGGCATAGAAAGTGAATTCGGACATCGATAACAATTGAATTGACACGTAAATTTCCGTTAATAACACTGGACATGCTTATCAATGGCGAAGAAGAATGTTTTCTAAAATGCTCTTTCCGTACATAATCCAAATCTATTGAGAACTTCTAACAATCGTCAGTAACTTATCACAAACCTTCAAAAAAAAGTCATAAAAATAACTTTTTATAAATAAACTTATGTTCGATATCTGATAACTTTCCTGAATTTTCTTCCTCACATAAAATCTCCAAGAAAAGAGGTGTCGGTTCCTGTAGTATCAGCCAATAACTCCTTAAAACAAAGAAGTAATAGCATATTAAAAACCGTCAGTAAATTATTGGACACCCTGTACTTAGCTCAACTAATCAATTCATTCAAGAAATTGAGGCTGAGAAGGACAAATTTGACTCAAACAATTTTTTGTGTAGTTTTGACGTCTAGTCACTATTCACAACCTTACCTGTAAAAGAAGTAATTGATTTAACAACAGATCTTGTTTATAGTGAAAATAACAATAGTAAGCCCCAATATGATAAAACCATTTTCAAAAAGTTATTAGGTTTTGCGGTCAATTGGGTGTCTATCCTTTAATGGTAATGTATATCGTCAAATCGATGGCGTTAGTATGGGCTCACCGTTGGGTCCTACGCTATCAAATTTATTTCTTTCTAACCTTGAGCAAAGTTGGATGAATGAAGCATTTGCCCCTAAGTTTTATGGACGGTATGTCGATGACATATTAGTTGTTTTTGATAATTTTGAGAATACAGATAAATTTCATTCTTTTTTGAATTCACAACACACCAATTTAAAGTTAACATTCGAGAATTGTAAAAATATAATTTCATTTTTGGATGTTGAAATTGACAAAAGTAATAGCCTACCCACATCGATTTTTAGGAAAAGTACATATACAGGTCTACTAATGAATTATAATGATATCTGCCCTATCCAATGGAAACGCACCCTTGTGATAGGAATGTTGCATAGAGCTGGAAACTTTTTCACATAGAGATTAAAAATATCACAAAAATTCTATTAAGCAACTCATATCCCATTGACTTCATCAACTCGTTCATAAAGCAGTTCCTGGAAATAAAATATGATACGGATAACAAAGCAATGAAGACAGATGAATGGGAAGATGCCAAGTTTATGATACTTTCGTTTGTAGGTAAAACATCCATAAAATTCCGACGCAAACTTGTTAAAGTATTTAGGAAATTGGACCATGATGTTAAAATAATATTCAACACTTATAAAACAGGACGGTATTATAGTCTGAAAGATAAAACAAATAAGCTGATGCGATCATGCGTTGTGTATAATTTTGAATGTCGGGTTGATCCTGATACACAATACTTGGGACAAGCGAAACGCAGATTACATCAAAGAATGACTTGACTTACTTGACTTAAATCCCGTCCGACGAAGATCAGGTAGGGTCCCATACTGCATGTCGATAATTCCTCCATGATAGGCATTCTCTTGCAAGACGGGTCATTGCAGCAGATGAGGTTGTTGTGTTTGCCGCTCTGAGTTGCTGCCACCATCCAATTCGTGGTCTTCCTCTTGGTTTCTTTCCGTGGACTCTCCCGTAAAGCATCTGTCGGGGCAACCTCTCTTCTCGCATCCGTTCGGCGTGCCCAAACCATCTTCGCTGGATGTCTTGCACTCTATCCACGATGTTTCCTTTCATGTGTGCCATCTCTCTCACTCTTTGATTAGAAATTCTTAGCTGCCAGGTAATTCCGAGAATTCTTCTCAGGCAATACATTTCGAATACGAGTAGCTTCTTCTTTTCTCTCTCTTTCATGATCCAGCACTCCGACCCATACAATACTGTTGGGAAGACTATGGCTTTCAGGAGTCGCATCTTCAGTTGGAAGATGATGGACCTGTCCTTCCATATCTTCGTGAGCTTGCGAAAAGCCACAAAGCCCATGGACGTTCGCTGTTCAATTTGCTTGAAGGTATCTCGCTATGTGGTGAAGGAAACACCGAGATACTTGAAACAGTCGACTTGTTCGATTCTTCCGGATTGGAGCACTATGCTTATGTCTTCAGCACTTCTACCAATTTTCATGACTTTCGTTTTTGACGGGTTGATTGACATCTTGAATCTTGATCACCTCCTTTCCACAGTAATTGCCATTTCTTGCAAGTGATCCACCGATTCCGCAAGGAGCACGATGTCATCCGCATATCTTAAGTTTGTGACCTTCACGCCAGCTATGCTTACTCCAAAATTTTCAAGACCTTCCAGTGCCACACTTATAACCGCTTCTAGGAAAAGGTTGAAGAGGTGCGGGGAAAGTGGGCATCCTTGAAAGACACCTCTTCGAGTAGGGAATTCATCGGCTGTCAAGAGCCCCTTCCGCACGATGGCACTTGTTGAGTTGTCAATATGGGTTATGAGCCTAATAATATCTTCAAATCCGTAGTAGCTGAGCACTTCTTCTAGCGCTTTTTTCCAGACTGAATCAAAAGCCTTTTTGAAATCTATAAACAAGCAGTAAAAGTCCATGTTGACTTCCCACATCTTTTCTGCAATTTGTGAGAAAGCAAAAATCTGATCAGTGGTTCCTCTAGAAGGTCTGAAGCCTGCTAGTTCCTCTGTGAGAATTTCTTCTTCTCTGTTGCGCATTCTCATTTGCATGATTTTTGCCAGTATTTTGTATGAATGGGGCAAAAGGCTTATTGGGCGGTAATTTTCTCTCTTTGTAATGTCGCCTTTCTTGTGCAAGGGGACGATGACCGCTTTACACCAGTCCTTCGGAGCTATTCCACTCTCAAATGAGAGATTTATTATTCTTGTGAGCCACGCGATGACATTTTCACCTCCAGCAGATAGGATTTCCTTCGTTATACCGTCTTGTCCTGGGACTTTCCAGTTTGCCATGCATGTAATGGCGCTTCGGACTTCACCTTTCGTCACTTCAGGCATTTCAATCATTTCCATCCTCTCATGTTCTAATTCTGGAAAGTCTTGGTGGTTGAAGGAGGTTTCTACGTCCCTATAGATATTCTGGTAATGATTTTTCCATAGCTTTCTTACTTCCTGTGCATTCGAAGTATATGTCACCCTCCTCGTTCCTTATGATCATAGATTCCTGTCTGAGGCTACATTTTGATAGTTCTTTTACTGTCTTGAAAAGACCAGCGGAATTTCCTTGCTTGAAACCTCTTTCAAACGTTTCGCATTTTTTCCTGATCCATTCCTCCTTTGCTTTCTCACATTCAGACTTGACCTTTTCGCAACTTTCACGATATTTTGCCTTGTTCTCCGCAGTGGGCGCTCGATTTTTCATTTTCTTAGCTTCTCTCCTTTCTTCACAGGTCTGCAGTAGCTCTTGTGTCATCCAAGACTGTCGCTTGTGTCTTTCTGTGCCCAACAGCTGTACCGCTATCGTTTGTAACATTTCACTGCCTTTTTTCCCAAAGTCGCTCTAGTTCCAGCTCTTCTTCCAGGAGCGGGGCAAATTGGCCTCCAATTGTCATTTCAAAGTTTTCTTTTACTGCAGCTGTCTTCAAACTTTCAAGATTGATGCGCTTGCTCGTACGATTGTTGGACCAATTTGAAGCTTTGAATTGAATTCGGATATTTGCTATCAGTAACACATGATCCGACCCAAAATCGGCACCTCTTAGCACCTTCGTATCTAATACAGGCGTTCTCCATCTCTTATTTACCAGGACGTAGTCGATGCAGTTTCGGTGGTGACCATTTGGGTGGTTCCAGGTGTATTTGTATCGATCACTGTTTCGGAAGAAAGTATTTGTGATGCACAAGTCCTTTGCTAAACAGTAGTCCAATAGACGCGTTCCTCGATCATTTCTGTCTCCGACACCGAAACTTCCCATTACTTCTTCATGTCGTCTTTTGTCCGCTCCTATCTTGCTGTTGAAGTCTTCTATTACCATCAACATCTCGCCGTTCTTTGTTCTGTCGATCTCCTCATTCAATTGTTCATAAAATTCATCAATGTCTTCATCGGGATGATTGCAATCTGGAATCAAAGAATAAAAGAACATATAAGAGGTAACTCAGCCGTAAGTAGCCATCTGAACATATGTCCAAACTGTAGCAATGACGTTAATAATTGTTTTTCTGTTAAATACAGAGGACGTAGTGAATTTGAAACTCGTATAGTAGAAGCGTTGTTAATAGATGATAAAATTCCTGGATTAAATCAAACTCTAGGTGTTAATGGTAAATCTCTTTTCTTAAAAGTATTCGAATAATTGTTTTTGATAATTGTTATTGTTTTCCTTGAATCGTTGTTTGTCATTGTCAGCGTATGAGCTTATTACGAGTATATTTCATTTAATAATCTACATCTTTAATAATCTTCAATTGAGATTTAAATTAAATAATTAAGATTTAATAATTTTTAAATGAATCTTTTTTCATTTACAGAATCTGCTTTTGACAGCATTCCATTAAACTGTAGGGAACGTTTCATCAGTCCCCTTAAGGATCAAATTTCTCATTTATCCTTTCAGCGAATCTTCATTTCACAACTTTATTTCACTCGGGATCAATTAAATCTGTCACGTCTGGTATCACTCATTATTTTAACAAGTTGATACAGTATGATGGCTATCAGACCTGATCGTCTTTATCCATTGAAGGGAGAACCGGGTGCATGAGCGCTAGGATAGTAAATACCGCTAAGTACAAGGATAAATTGAAGCGACAATTCTGACAGCCTCAGTTGGACGGAATTCACTCGCTGAGAGAGCTTAATAAATTTTTGTGCATCTTGATTTGCGACTTACTAATTCGTATTTCTTAGCGTAATTGCAGTAGCAGGAGTTTCTCCCTGTTAAAGCAATAATAAGTATTGATTGGATGGTATTGTTAGATGTTACATACTTCATATAGAGTAAAATCTTTTCAACCTAATGTAATTTGGCCTATTGGTTAGCGTACAACGTTTTGAGAGAATCATGCATTCCTTTAAACTTAGCATGTCAAAAATCTAAGAAGTTGTGTACGTTCCTTACGATGGTTGTTATACGAGACGCATCCTGAATCCTTCATTCATACAGTCACCACCAGACTCGAAGCAACTTTGTCCATAGTTTTTGGAGGGTGGGATACAATGCTAATGCAAGCAGAATTTCATACCTTTCAGCTGTGCTCTCAATCTATAAATGGAGCAGCTATTTCGTCCGATGTCAGAGTCACCAGCCGTCGTAATACACATTCCGCATACACATTCTCTGATACCCGAAATGACATAATTCTATCTACGAGTTTTTTCCATAAATATTTCAGAAATCATACTTTTCTTGGAAACTGTCAATGTGATGCATGTAACATTAGTAGTAGAGGGTATGAGATCCGGTGCATCGCTTAGCTCAGCACCGAATCCCACACCTAGGTAGATACAAAAATGAAAAAATTAGGGTCCTCTTGAAATTTAGCAAATCAAAATGCAAAAATAGGGGCCTTCTGAAATGTAGCAAAACAAAATGCAAATGAAATGAATATGGAAAAAATGCAATAAAAATATTCATTTAAAAAATGGAAGATGAAAAAACAAAGAACCATCAGCCCCTTTAAATCTTTCATTATCATATGAAATGGATGTAGCAAAACACAAAGATAGAGTAAGGTACATGAAAGATAAGGAAGCGCAACTATTATTAAGATTAGAACATTATGATAAATTAAGAAAGAGATGGACTATAGTTAAGAATGTGACACAAGTCATTGGAGCATTTTTAACAGTTTCTTTAGGCGCTCTCACTATTGTCATTTCATCTGGCGTTCTTACAATTTTTGTTGTTGCTACAGCTTTGTGATACAATTAGATTTTAGTTGTACGTTAGGCAATTTGTTTTAATTCTTGCCAGAGCGTCAGCACATCCGCATGACGTAAAATCATCTGCCAGCTGTACTGTTTCATTTCTCTCTCTTCTGTCATTGTATCGTGTGCACCGCTGTGATCAGTCATCACACAAGAAGTCATCGAAGAGCAGTCAGACATTATTGCTGCGTTTCCGAAGTTATTTGCAGAAATCTCAAAACGATATATTTCCAATGATAAGAAGAAAGAATATAACACTTTTATCATTGAACAAATGGGTAAATTTCCTATTATTTTTGACCCTACATTTTTCGATAAGGAGAGAAAACGGAGAAGAAAGGCAAAACGCATACTCATGAAAGAAAAGAAAGAAAGAGGAAGGGGAGAAAAGATTGACAACCTTCATCATCAATTATCGACGTGTTCATCTACCCGATATGAATTTGTGGATTCCTTAAAAGACTTTCTTGAGCCTTCGGGAGATACTGATAAAGCCATTGCAAGTTTAAATACTCTTTATGTGATGGAGAAGAAAAATGACGTTATTAACATAATGATGAAAATCTACGTGGGAAAACACGCGAATTATTTACTAGATATGTGTGAAAAGGATAAGGCATACTTTCAATGTTTATTGCAAACTAATAACATTTCTTATTCAAGGACTGAAATTGCATTTGAAATTAAATTAGGTAAGATGGCATCTATTTTTCCAAAGATTTGTAGACTAAATGTACCCATACGTTTTTTGAAATCGAATTTATCGTTGTTAGAAGATTGTCTTCGGAAATATGAAAGCTGTTGGAAAGAAACTTAAAAGTAGTATTAGTATTAAGTTTCTTTTACTGGAGAACGAAAATTCGTTGTCCACGCGTGGACATGTTATTCATGCAATTTGTAATATTATAGTTAGTATACGATTTTTGTAAAGAAGTTAAATAGCAGTAGCTGATTTTATTTTATTTTACTGGAGAACGCAAATTCGTTGTCCACGCGTGGACATCAATATTTGTAGACTTGTGCGGATGCATTTTGTAAATATACATATACCCAAATTGAAATATCCATGAGTTGTTTTTAATTTCACATTTACGGGAATATAATAGAAACAATTTATTTTATGAAAAATGACAAGTCTGACTGAGTTCCTAAAAATATATGGCAAACCATCCACGACAAATTTCGACCAAAAGAAAATCGCTTATCAATTAGGAATAAAAAATTTCCACCTCCTAATGAGAGATGAATTACAATTGATCAAAAATGTACCTCAAGTGAATTTCGTAACAAATCTCCACACGTCAGATCAAAAAGGAGTACATTGGTCAGCAGGTATGTCTAATAAAAATGGTGACAATTACTATTTCGACTCATACGGACTTCCACCTACAAATGAAGTAAGAGAAATACTTGGCAATGGAACATACAATACGTTTCAAATTCAAACACAAGGAACTACTTATTGTGGTCAATTATGTTTATATGTTTTGTATAAATTACAAAAAGGAGTACCATTTCTAGATATTATGTTAGAATTGAATAAAGGAATTGAATGAGGAAATTGAATAAGGGAATTTAATTCTCGAAACGTTAGTTCCAATGGCTAGCTAAAGGATACTTGTAATCAAAGTTCAAGCGAAGCTAGCTAAAACGCCACCTAAAGGCTAAAGCTCAGTTATTTGTAATTCATTTTCATAAAATCGGCCTTTGATCTCCTCATTATATAAATCTTTAATTTCATTAATAATCGTATAAGTTTGATTTATTTTAGAAACTTCAAATATTTCTTTAGTCCAATAACCAAAAAAACCTATTTCAAATTTATTCTTATACTTAAATATTCGCACTCTATCTCCAATCTTAAATTTTGGCTTACGTTTCTGTAAATTCGGATTACTCTCTTTCGAATAATTAATTTCGAATATTTTCTTTCGTATTAAATCAGGATCGTCAGAAGCCTTCTTTGGAGTTTCTTCAATACCTGAATGAATCTTATTGTTATAATCCTCAACAATTCCTGGTAGTATCTTCAACCATTTCTGATTACCTTGTTCTGCAAATTTCTTGAATATTTTATTTTTTAGCGTTTTATATTAAATCTTTCTATTACTACGGCTTTTCCTGCATTTTCTGTGGAATAAACTGAGCCTTGGCGGTGACTTTCCTCTGATTCAAATAGTGGTTTAACATTTCTATTATAAAATTCAGATCTTTTATCAACGAATAGTTTCCTTGGTTTTCTATTACTTTCCTTTAAGATTTCTTCAAACGCATATTTAACTGACAGACCACTTTTTTTTTTAAAGGTCTCACCCAAGCGTATCTACTAGTATATAAATCTATAACGGTCAATGCGTACTTAAAACCTCTTTCATTCGGCATATTGATTAGATCTGCACTCCAAATATCATCTTTATTAAAAACTTTTACTTTCATTAGATATTTTGGTTTTCTATATTCTTTATGAATTTCAGACGCGTAGGTTTCATTTGCTGACGGATCAATACCCTGACCGAACAATATTTTAGCTTGCAAAGGTTTCTTAACAAACATTCTTTCAATTCTTTCTCTAATGGAAGGATTCTGAATACTATCTAATTCTTGAATCATTTTCTTATCTGCTTCATGTCGAGAACTTAGGTCATGATTTCGATAAGCTAGATCGTGTCTATAAGCTGCTGCATCAACTCTGTTTATTGGTTCTTCACCTGGTTTTGGATTATTATTCTCATCTAGTCTTATATCTAATCGAGTTCCTGGACCGGTATATGAATGACCAGGAAGATGTTTTTCTTTTGAATATCTACTCCAAATAAATCCAGGAAAGTTTTCTAATGTTTTTTGTATATCGTTACCTTCGCAACGCTGATAACCGGAAGTTGGATCACCTCCGGAATGCAACGAAGTTGGCGGAACCAACGTTTTATGTACTTTTAAGAGATAATCCATTAGATCTAGATTTGAAATTCTTAAGTTATTCAAATTCAAGGAAACTACTTCGCTCATTTTTAAAGATTAAATATTAACGTATCATAGACTTAAATATATTCCAGAACCATCTTTTGTTTCTTTTATTTCAATTAAATCATTAATATTATGTAGTACATTTTTAAGAACTCGTTTCCCTTCATCAACTAAATTTAATTTACTAATAAAATTATCTACTATTCCCTCACCCCTAGCAGCTTTCTCCAACTCCCTATTATGACGTTTTTGTTCTTCTAATGCTGCCTTCTCTGATTTATTTTTATTTATTGCTTGGACAATACCACCTGTCCCACCTGCAACACTTCCTGCTGCTGCTATACTTCCTAATATTAGAGGAATTAATTGGAGAATTCCACCATTCTTTTCTTCTTGTAATTTAATATTCTCTATCATTGGTTTACTTATGTAATACTTCTTTTTGTCAATCGTAATAGTTTTAGGTGTATTTTTGTCAATGATGTTACGTAGTTTTAATTCAACCGTTTTATTATTCACTTGCACCATTTTTTAATAAAAAAATTTATTCTAATTAAACGAAAGAACTTTGTTGAGAGGCTTTAGCCGATCACTTTTGTTCAGAGGCCTTAGCCGATCACTTTGTTCAAAGGCTTTACCCGATCACTTTTTGTTCAGAGGCCTTAGCCGATCACTTTGTTCAGAGGCTTTGGCCGATCACTTTGTTCAGAGGCTTTAGCCTATCGACGAGGCTTTGGGTTTTAACCGATCGAACATTGTTCAGATTACTAACCTATCCTAACCATCTTCCCATTAAGAATTTTAATTGAATATTCGGCGTCTTCTAGCAATAAACCATAAGCCATCAATGATGTTGTGGAATTATTCCTTTCGATATTAATTGTCACATCACAAACATTCTTAATAATATCTTCCGATTGTGCACTTAAATCAAAGCAGAAAACAGGATATAAATTCTTCCAATCTACAGGAGTTAATTGTGCTTCTACTCCAAATTCTCGACACAAATTCCTATAAGCATCATATCCTTCCATAACCTGATTATTGGTATCATCAAATCGTAATGGATCAATAGGATAACGTGTTTGATTTAAAGAAATTTGTAAACTTCGAATTGAATTAATATGAAAAAGACTATTGTTCTTATCAAAACTAGGTGTTTCATTCTTTTGAAAAGTGAGTAAAAAATATCTTGGTGTATTTGATGTCCTTGTGAAATGCCAATTAAATCTTTGTTCAGAAAAAGTTACAGAACTCGCAGTACGCTTCATAAAACTTACTGGAATTGGTTTGTTCGTATTTATTCTTTTCGTAATAGTTGTTTCAACCTCTAAACTAGGAGTAATATGTTTTATCTACCATTCAAGTTCTTCAATTTTTATGTATGCTTTCTTCTCAGCCTTTCCGTAAAATATTGCTTCATTATCTAAAGTACGATGAACTATGAGTTTGAATTTCAATTGACATGATATTTTAATGTAATATACATAACCGAATAACGGAGATAATGACCAATCAACAGTTTGTCTACTTTTCTTGTTAAAATCACGTCTTTTCTGATATGAGCTATTTTGTGTTCTTTTTAACTGTTTCACTATGTTTTCTACATCTTTCGCAATTCCTGCTGCATCTGTTCCAGTGTGACTTAAATCATCTTTAAGTATGTTGGTATGGTTATCAGGAAACCATCCTTCGATTTCATGCATTTTAGTATTTTCACCTATTGTAACAAATCGAAGCATTGAATCAATAATACCAGGAGAATCACTTATTGTTTCTATATTTTGTGTTGCAACATCCAAACGCATTTGTGTAAATAACCTTGGAAAGAAATTGTTTTCTAATGTAATATTATCCGTAGCAGGTAATGGTGTTATAAAATCAGCATCAGAATATAGAGAATATTCACAGTGTAAAAATGAATCGGGTAAATATAAATAACTTTGCTGATTATCAACTTCAAAAATTAAATCGCCTCCAGTATTCACTCTTCCTGACGATCCAGGGTTCATAGCAACTCTTATATAGTCATTCTTTTTTTGATTATAACTGACGAACGGGGTATCGTCCAATCTAAATTTGCTTTCGATCAGAGTTGACATTATATTTTTTATTAGAAAAAATAAGTTTGGTACTAGAAATTTGCTAAACCATTTCCTCTAATTTCTTCAAGAGACTGAAACTTCGCTCTACCAGGCTTCGTCTGCTTTTTACTCTCAGTCGGAATTGCAAGGTTCGCAATTTTGTTTTTCGTTTCCTCTGAAAGCTTTTTATCTTTTTGTAGTTCTTGAGCATCATTTCTAAGTTTACGAATAGCTTCTAGTTGCTTTAATTCGTTTTGTGACTTAACAGCATTTGATATTGCACTAGCAGCACTACCTATAGCAGCTGCTCCTTTAGCAGCAGATGAAATCAAATCTTTATTATTTTTAACCAAGTTATCGATACTTCCGATACCAGAAAAGATGCCAGCTCCTTCTTTTTGAATAGTTTCTACACTGTCATAATGGTACACATGTTTCATAGATGGTTCATGACCAATTTTATTATTTGAAGCAAAATGTTTAAGATTGTGTTTATAAATTATAGGCATTTTTTAAGCTTAAATTTGACTTTTGGTAAAAATATTTACATTTGTGATTGGTTAAAACCTCTGAACAAAGTGGTCGGGTAAAGCCTCTGAACAAGGTTCTATAGGTTAGCAACCTAAACAAAGTGGTCGGCTAAAGCCTCTGAACAAGGTTCTATAGGTTAGTAACCTCAGGACCTTTGGTCCGATTAAGATTTACGTGTGTGAATGGACAACAACCGCGTGATAACTTTATTAATTTTCTGTTGCACTTTATCTATTGCGTCAAGCAGCGTGTGATGTACTATAATTTTTTTCATTTACTTCTAATTTTTTCTCACTTTTCTTTACTTCTGTTTTAAGAGCATTCAATTGAACTTTGATAGCATTCAACTCTTCCTTATTCCCCTTATTTCCTTTATAATTTGTCTTTACTTCATTTTCTAAATTCGTTTTAAGGGTCTTCAATTCGCTAACCTTTTGTTTAAGTGCTTTCACTTCATTTATCATTCTGTTCATGTGCTTTGATTGTTGTGTGATTCGGCTACTTAATTCATCAACACTTTTTTGGAATGTGGATTGCAGCCGTTGTAAGTGTTGTAATAATTTTCGATTCTTTTCGCTAACTTTTTCTAACTCTTCTTTCAGTTGTTTATCTTGATTTGTATTCTTTGCAATGGCAGACTTTAAATTTAGTGATAACATGATTACAAGTCTTGAATGTTCTGTTATTTTTTATGAAGTTTTGATATATCTGCTTCTATATTTCCATGTTTGCTACTTAGGTCTGTTAGCTTTTCTCGCAGTCTTTCATCATTCTGCTTTAGAAGCTTTGTTTCTTTCATTAGTGGAGTCAGCAGTGTCACAATTCTATCGAACTGTTTATCAACATATTCTTTATTTGCCAACTCAGTATTTTGTTGTGCACTGTAAATCTCTCAATACCAATCACATACGAAGGATGCATACCAAAATATGTTTTTGGTATATTTCTGTATTCTCTTGGTATATATTTGTATGCTTTTTGCGTGGTATTTCGAGTGTGGTATGCTTTACATACTAAAGCCATACCAACACAATGTTAAAAGAAAGCATCAATTATGTCCAAAGTATGTTGATTCAAGGCCTTTTGTCAATAAAGACCACACTAATGTTACTACTGTTTCGTAAGTAGTGAGATAATGACATTCAAGAGTCAAGCTTACAATACTGAATTCGATTTAATACACGTAAGTCTAAGGCATTTCATGAATAATCAATAAGTATTCAACCATCAACAATTATGCATTATGTAATTTTGAGATGAGGCATATTATCAATCCGAAATAAGAACACATTATAATTCATGAACGCAAAAATAGTCATGTTTGAGATATATAAGTCAACATGATTGTACGAAAGATATCGTTTGAATGTATTGATGTTTATCAACTTGGTTCATATAGTAGAGCTAACTAAACGTCCTGTTAATGTTGCTAGCCAAGTAGCAACGACTATCTCGCGGAACATATAATTCACAATAAATCGAATCTAGTTAAATATCACTCTATTAAGCAAAAAATATTCACGACTGGTATTACTGAAAAAAGTTATTTGACAGAAGTATGTAATACACATATTTTTTGCTATGTGACTTAAAGCTGCACATACCAAATACATACCAGAGGCATGCGAATACGAATGAATTTGCATCGGGTCTCGTATATAAAACATACAAACAATTCGTATTTCAGTATAAAACAGTCAATCACAGATAGAATAGTTCGTATCGTTACATACCAATCACATAAGAAAGCAAGTGAGATTTCGTATGAAAAACATACTAGATCTCTGTAGACATACGAGAATCTCGTATCAGATGTTAGTTTCAAATTGTATGTGATTTTGGTATATGTTTGTATGGAATTTTTGTATCCAGCGATTTACAGTGTGGAAGAATAGAAAGATGTAACGGACCTGTTAAAACGTCTCCATTTTTCATGATATAGTTGTCTGGTTCTATTTCTGATTCTTGATTATTCGGAATGTAAGCATACCCGCCAACATTTGTTAACATCATTTTTTACTAGATTATTTTTTTCTGCTAAAAAATATGTTATCCAACAAAGTCACCGCAACCAAGCTTCTATGCGAAATCTGTGATTTATCTTTTCGTAATAGAGCATTATTAAATAAACATATGAAAGTAGTTCATGCGACAGTGCACCTAGCACATGCGGCAGCACAGCCAGTACAGCCAGTACAACCAGTACACTCAGTACACCCAGTACAGCCAGTACAGGCACTACACTCAGTGCACCCAGTACATGAACAGGCAGTACAAGTACACCCAGCACAGCCAGCACAGCCAGTACAACAAATACGGCCAGTACAACCAGTACAACCAGTACAACAAGCCCAACAGATACAACCAGTGCAACAAAAGGTAACACAAGCAAAAAAGAAAAAAACATGTAATGACTGTGGGAAAAGCATAACGTCGAAGGATTTTGCGCGTCACCTAAGGACATGTCAATTACCGCCACTCCCTAAAATGAAAGATAGACAATGTATGTGTTGTAACAAATTTTTCACTAGTCAGGGGTTTTCTAATCATTATAATTCATGTTCTACTAACACACGAAAATGCACTAATTGCGAAATTTTAAAGCCCAAATCGGAATTTTATGATAGTAAGTACCAATGTAAAGATTGTTTAAAGGTACAAGTAAGATGCCCCAACTGTAACAAAGTTTTATTGAAGAAAAGCTTCCAACGACATTCAGCCACTTGTGTGGGAAAGTAACTTTGGGTATGTGAAAGTAACTTTGGGTGGGGGAAAGTAACTTTGGCTGGAGGAAAGTAACTTTGGGTGGGGGAAAGTAACTTTGGCTGGAGGAAAGTAACTTTGGGTGGAGGAAAGTAACTTAGTGACTGTAGTAATTGAGAGGTTGCCCATACCCTCACTTGTGTATATGAATGCTTCTTTTTGGCCCCAGAACAGGCAATCCGTAGGTGCCAGAGAAGGGGGGTTTGGGGTGTAAATGTGTGACGGACACACGGTGTCCGAAGTACTTTTCTCACTTTAAAAAATGGAAAAATCCACCGAAGAACGATGTGAATCCACCGATGAACTATGTGAATCCACCTATAAATTATATAGAACACCCAGTAAATTATGTGAAACCCTCGATAAATTATATGGAACCCCCGATGGACTATGTGAACCCTGTATCCAATCAGCGCAATCAACGTAATGGGGAACGATCATTATCTGAATAATATGTTAGAGATTCAAACACCTAAACGATTAGAAAATAGGGATACACTAGATGTTATACGAACAGGAATTAGTGATTTCCGAGATGTATTGAAAAATGTACAACCTCTAGTCTACATTTTTGTATCTACCTAGGTGTGGGATCCGTTGCTGAGCGAAGCGATGGGCCGGATCTCATACCCTATACTACTACCATTCATTATTTCACTCGAATTCAATTGCAAATTTATTTCAGTTAATTCATTTTCAAAAATACAACCCATTATTATAAAGGAATACAAATAACCAATTAAATGAATGTATTCTGCTACTCACATCTCAAACTTTTCGTGACGATTTCATTTACATCAACTTGCAGCAGTTGTCGCCAACCAATGGCTCTCAGGTGCAGAGTTCATACGCGAGTACTCACCATATTCCTCTTATCGACAGATTGTTCTTTTTTAAAGTATTTTTATATCAGAAGTTGTGGTAATACACAATTGATAGTGCATTATGAATTATACATCGTGCATTATTTCAATATTGTGTGTCATGAAAGAATGCAACGTTTATCAAGTTAGCTAAGCGTGCTCCTACACTGTAAATCGCTCAATGCCAATCACATACGAAGGATGCACTACAAAATTGGTTTTGGCATATTTCTGTATCTATTTGTATGCTTTTCGCATGTTATTTCAATTGTAGTATGCTTTATATAGTAGAGCCATACCAGAACAATGTTGAAGGAAAGCATCAATGATATCTAAAGTATGTTGATTTAAGGCCTTTTGTCCATAAAGACCATACTAATGTTGCTACTGTTTTGTAAGTAGTGAGATGATGACATTCAAGAGTCAAACTTACAATACTGAATTCGAATTTAATATACGCAAGGCTAGGGCATTTCATAAATAATCAATAAGTAATCTTGAAATTAATGACAAGCTAAATTCTGTAAATTTACTGCACCACGTATGTGACACGCTTTTACTGCAATACAAATAAAAAGTCCGATTCTATTCAAATACATTTTATGTTTAGCGACACCTTGTCCTTGAAAATGACATGCAATTATCCAGTGGATAATACAAGAGACCTACTGCATTGCTTTTCCAGTAGACTACTATAACGATGAATCAAGCGTCTTTATAATTTCAACAGTAAAACTTGTTCTAAAACAATTACAATTACAGAGGTAGGCTATTGAATGAATAGTGGTAGATCAGGAAAAAAAGTAAAGCAATTCTCTGAGATATTGCTTGCGTGTGTGCATGGATAGAAAATCTCAGCACATCATGATATGAGACGGCTACCATAGAACACATATCGCACTTAGGCATTTCTAATCTTCAGTATAGGAAAATGCTGCGCTATTTGACTAGAAGAAAATCGATAACACAACAGAATACATTTCTATGATAAAAATTGAAATTTTTGACAGCATTTATTCAAAATCGCTCTTGCTCAGGGCAAGAAGAATTCTAAGGTAGGTGTTCTAAGTGGGCCATATATGCCAATGAATATTATGCTTGAAAAAAATCATGGAACTTCTACAAAAGTCCACACTGTTATCGCACTTTGGATCTTGGTAGGCTACATGGTAAAGTTTGAAACATTTGGAAAACTACAAAATTGGTTTTCAAAAATTTATGCACAAGAGTAGCCTACGCCCATACATGTGAAATAATGCCGATTTTTTAATAATGGACTTAACTTAGCCGAAGCTTGGAATATTGTGTCTTGTCAAACACATTCCGATAGCATTCGGAACTACATATGTAATTTGCAACATCACGTCAGCGCATCACTTGCAGCGATTTTAAAAAGCAGGTTGTTCAGCAAGATGAGATAATTTGCATGCTACATCAAATGATTCTACGATTTTGTATGTTGACAATTTTGTTATCAGTTCACACTAAAAGTATCTTATCTATCTTTCTAATTTCTTAATGCACGTAAAATTTATGTACACTATAATAACTATAGCTCCGGACGGCATAAATTGTGACCACAACACGCTTTAACGAAAAGTTCATTAAATAATAATTGTTCGATAATTCATGATGAGGGCACACATGCAACACCTGCAACACCCTTGCCGGCGTCCCTGCACTTAATGCTTATCTTCTGTAACATTTAACCCTCACATATTATATCGTTTGTGCAATAAAAAATTCAAATTTATGTTCTACCCCTGTATGTCACCAATGGGAGGGATCGTGGTGCAACGCTTTATCCAGAGCGCTTGTGAGAGTAGCGGCCAAACGTTGGAAGACGTGCGTAATTGCCAGTCGTGTGTGGGCATTATTCAAGGTCATGACTGGAGTTGATGCAGATGGATGAGAGCTGAATGAGAAATATTTTATGCACTGAGAGCAATCAGACCGGTCAAACGTCTGATGTTTGATCAAATGATGCCGTGGAGAAAAAAATATATCCACTATATTCGTCATTAATCCGCATCGTTCCACTGAAACACATTTTAGAATATGAAATGTAATGATACAAGGCAAACGAACAATAGATCGTCTTATGATATTGATTAATATGATTAATGACATCATTAATCAGAATTCTCACATCACCCGCAACCACATTGTAACGCTACCATGCAACCGCAACCACATCGCTGGATACGAAAATTGCATACAAACATATACCAAATTCACATACAATTTGAAACTAACATTTGATGCGAGATTCTCGAATGCTTACAGAACTGGTATGTTTTTCATGCGAAACCTCACTTACTTTCGTATGTGATTGGTGCGTGTATGTAGCGATACGAGCTATTCTATCTGTGATTGGCTGTTTTGCGATTAAATACGAGTTGTTTGTATGTTTTATAAACGAGGCCCGATGCAAATAGGTCCTCGTTCGTATGTGTTTCGTATGAACAGCTTTAAGTCACATAACAAATGTATGTATATATTACATACTGCTGTCAAATACTTTTTTTCAGTAATACCAGTCATGAACAGTGGCGTCTTCTCCGTACCTGCGAGGCCTTCGGCGCATCCTCAAAAATTATTTACCAACATTTATAAAAATGAAAAGTGTCATCATTCATTTAAATTCGATAGCTTCTCATGATAGTTGTGCACAGCTTTCTGTCTCAAAATCAGACGCTCAACTTCAAGAGTGAACAGTTTTGCAGCACCTGCTTGAATCACAGCTGTTTTCTTCGAACAATTAGACACACAAGCTAGTCGTGTGTTCAGACGGAGCACTGATGTTCAGACAGAGAAAGAGAGTTGTGTGCGTGTGAGGCAGTAAGCGCTCGCGCTCGCGCCAATATTGGCTTTCCCGACAGACATAATGCTTTGCCTTCTCCAATTTTTACAATGAAATTCTACGTAATTCTTGATCGAGGCGCGGTGCCTAAATATAGTAAGGAAAGCGCAACCCAATTGTTCCTAGCTTCACTTATTGTGAGAGAGGCCACTACGTCAACAGTAGCAGATGGCTGACGTTCAGACGAGACTGCGATCAAATGATGAGCGTTCTCCAATGAATGCAGAGTAATACATTTGACTCGAACACCCAGATTCGGTAGAATTCCATAATTTGTTCGTGATGTGATGTGACGCTATGTTTAGTACTGCAGATGAGATCATAACCACGCCTTTCGTCCGAATGGAATTTACTGAAAAGATGACAGTCGTCAAGTGGCTGACCAGCCGTGAGAAACACAAGAAACTGTTGGCCTTGCTTTCTTTTTTCTCGACATAATGTGGTCTGGACAGAGAGGGGATATAGTGATCTAAGCTCCTTGAGTAAAGCGGTTAAGCGACATAAGCAATCGCTTTTCATGTGCACTTTCACTTGACCTTTAAAAGTGGTCGGGGAAACTGTCATTAAATTAAAAATGCAGCTTTTATGAAAATTAATGTTGTAGCATAAAAGTGTTTGCTATGGAAATAGTATTCCAATGCCGAGTGAAGGCCTATGGTCTGGACGCACGCGACGCCACTGGTCATGAATATCTCTTTGTGGTAGTGTGGTATTTAACTAGATTAGATTTATTGTGAATTTTATGCTGTACGACTATGTCGTCGTTGCTACTTTCCCAGTAACCTTAACAGGACGCTTGGTCAGCTCTACTTTACGAACCAAGTTGATTAACATCAATTCATTCAAACGATATCTTTCGTGCAACCATGTTGACTTATATATCTCAAACATAACTATTTTTGCGTTCATGAATTATAATATGCTTAATTTCAAGATTACATAATGCATAATGGCTGATGGTTGAATACTTATTGATTATTTATGAAATGCCCTAGCCTTGCGTATATTAAATTCGAATTCAGTATTGTAAGTTTGACTCTTGAATGTCATCATCTCACTACTTACAAAACAGTAGCAACATTAGTGTGGTCTTTATTGACAAAAGGCCTTAAATCAACATACTTTAGACATCATTGATGCTTTCCTTCAACATTGTTCTGGTATGGCTCTACTATGTAAAGCATACTACAATTGAAATAACATGCGAAAAGCATACAAATAGATACAGAAATATGCCAAAACCAATTTTGTAGTGCATCCTTCGTATGTGATTGGTATTGAGCGATTTACAGTGTAAGAGCACTAACTATCTTTACTGCATCGTGGGAACATGTACAGAGATTCCTGCAAGACGGAACAGAAAAGAACAGTCTCCAGCATGATTTTTCCAAAATTTTAGCTCAACATTAATCAATTAAAGGTCGAATACTACATTGAAGGTTCTATTGATTTGTGAGAAATGTAGTATTTTTTAACAGAAACTTCTTTATTTTGTTCTTTGCTTGATGTTCACATTTTTGATCCTTTGAGGACATATTTATGTAATTGCTTCGTCAAGTGACTATGAAGTAGACATCATTCTAATATCCAACCAAATAGATAGACATAATGCATCTATTTGTAATATAGCTTTAAAGTGCAAGCAACTTTTCACCATTTTCTTGCATTCACCGGACTTCCTCATCATTGCCTCCAAATAATGAATACGCAACAATACATTTGAAGAAAAGAATGCATGTCAAAATAATAATGTTTTACATTTTTTTGAAATCAACTTATTTTGTTTACTTAATTAACGTGCTTTACAATTAGATGCACATTTGTCAATGTGAGATGTTGATAAGATGCTAATGTCTGACGAAATGTCGGTGCTTATTGGCAATAGCAGCAATTTGATTGCTACATGTAATTACTTCTCACTAGGGCTGCGGTCATAATATTTTATAATTATTGACTGCCAGTGCGGATTATTTTACCTTTAATTGGTTACTAATGTGCGCAAAATGTAAACGCTTCACTAGAGCTCTTACCTACCCCTCCTAACCCTTCCTAGTTCCTACCGACATCCGATGATAAGTTCGGAAAAGCTCGACTCCATATGATTAAACTATCTTTGGCAGCCAACAACCCTTTGCAACTGTGACACTGAGACTGTGCAGACCATGAAGTGACATCAATTAATCTTTAATAACATTTTCTTTATAAAACAGAATGATGCACGTTATGTGAATTTATAATATTAAAATGATTTTTTACACTGCTTCGAGTACACTGAAAGTATCACGATCAGACGATGTTCATGGTGTATTAAACATGAAACCATAGTCTATGCGTGAGAGAGATTAAAGGATTATGTGCATTTAATTGTAGGGATTTTCAAAATACAAAGATGTTGCAAGTGTCGCTTTTCTTTGAATATTTGAGATATTTTTCTAGTATGTATGCATATAGAAATTATGTCAGATTTCCTTTCAATAAACTGTTGGATTCTCATTCAAAATATAATATTTTTCCATTAGGCAAGAGCTACATCTCGCTGCTCCACATCTGCACGACAACACTTGACATATTTCTCCTCAATTGGCGTTATAGTTTTGTTCAAAGCCTAAATACATTATAACAGTACAGTCTCATTCTTATGGCTGATATTTGTAATTTTTATATATCACTTTAATTGAACATTTTCCTTCAAATGAGCATTCATTTTTTTCTGAAATTCGATTGTTAAATTATTTACAAATTTCAGGTATAGGAGTAATGCTGCAGATTGAAAAAATGAGCGGGCCATGGATGACTAGAGCATATCGATGTGACAATTTTTTCAAAGGCAATGCACATTTGAAATAACACTTTCCGTTCATATGCAAGCTGATTAATTTCATCTTCTAAACTGCACAAACAGCCAGAAAACTATTGATATTTTTCAAGTGTCAAGCGATGTAACTTGCAATGTGCTATGCAATCCTGTATTCATCTTGTTCTAGAAAATATTGTCACAATAAAAAAATACAGAATCAATAAAATCAATAAATTTTAAAAAAATAATAAATAAAATAAAACAAATAAGTAATTGAAAAAAGGGCGGGCCATGGATGGCTAGAGCTTATCGATGTGACAATTTTTCGAAGGCAATGCACATTTGAAATAACACTTTCCGTTCATATGCAAGATTACACCACAAAACTGAAAGTAGAAATTATATCATGAATATTACTTACTTGCTTGATCATATTGATAACACTGACCTTCATATCAGGAACATTGCAGTAGTGAGTGCCCATAGTTGCTGCTCATTTATCATATATCAATGCATGCGTAAAAGAGGTGACGTGAGCCATTGAAAATTATATAAAATGTATTTGCATCAGTTACCTCATCGTCTTACGTGACTGGAATCTTGCAGTTTTGCGACTAGAAGAATGCTCAGAAGCACTCTTGCTACAACCTTTAATTGAATTCTTGATGAAGCAATTAAATAAAGCTCGTACAAGCCTCATCAATACACTTCGAAATTTATATACCTGATGAGCAAACTTCATCAATGAAACGAAAGAGATGAAATAGTTGCACCGCTTTACTACAGTTGAGAAAAATGAATAATGATCATGGTCAGACAAGAATACATGCGTTGGAAGATTGATTTCGTATATTTGAGGGAAAGTATTTGAAGCAAAAAGCAAAAATGTATATGACGCAGTGTTTATTGCTTGGAGCACGAAGTACTCCTATGTTAATCGCATTGAAGAAATTTCTAAATTCCATTTCATCACATCCAATCAATTCCATGGAAGGAAGATTAATTTCATCTTCTAAACTGCACAAACAGCCAGAAAATTATTGATATTTTTCAAGTGTCAAGCGATGTAACTTGCAATGTGGTATCCACTCTTGTATTCATCTAAAAATGCTATCATTGAGATCACATGAGGGGAAATTTATTGCACTAGCATCATTCTCCGTCAGGGTGCCGGTCAAATTTTCCCGTCGTAAGCTCTTTCTTTTGTACAGAATATGATAAAGCTTCAAAGGTGGGTAAATTTGAATTCGTTTCCAACTGTCCAGTAGGCCTACTTGTTTTAAGTTAATGAAGAAGTTTACACCGCCAATCTGCTATATCTCCCGACACGACTCTCGATCAGATGACGTTGAATTTTACTAAGAGCAGCATAGTCAAAATAATTCTTCAACACTGAATATTTCGCTAAATCGTGAAGACAAGTGCACAAACTTTCACACGCAAAGAGAGTTTCTAATGTGACCATTTGCTGACTGGCAGCGTCTACTTCCATTTACAGAAGATATTTCGAAATTAGGTTAAAGCTTTCCAAAACCTTCCGATATCATCGGTTCCCGATAACTACTACTAAATGTGTGGCCAGCCAACTGAGTTTTTGACATTCAATCATTTTTAATCTATAGCATTAATCAAGTGAACGACTCTTTCATACTGAAAACCAATACGGAAAAACCGAAAAGTGCAATGCGGAAGTACTGCAGAGCAGTAATAAGGAAACACTTAAATACAGAAGTGCAGGAATTCTGATAGCTATCAGCTACAAATCTGCTTGACTAGTGACAGTTATCTAAAGACCTTCCATAAGTTTATGTAAGTGGTTCTCGACTTCTTTCACATCACGGCACCCTTGTTCGCAGTTTCATTTTCGGCGGCAACCTCTTGCGAAAATCTTAGCATTGCTTAAATTAATGTGGTGAACCGCTTGTAACCCTACCTACAGGGTGAAAAAAATATGTTAAGAAAAAATTGAGCGTTTTCTTTGATGCGGGATTTCAACATGAAGACGACAGAATTTTTTTATGAAAGTAGGCAGACAGCATGAACTATCAGTTAGCTTCATCATGATAAACGGTTTTTAGGATTAGCTGTATGTACAAAAAGATACAATACTAATAATTCTTACCAAAAAAATGTTGCTAAAAGAATCTCACAAGATTTTCTCATTGATGAAGATGTTCAATTTCAATAACCCTCGTACCATGTGAAAGGTTATGTCAAGCACTTTAATTTGGCAAAGCGTTTAGCTTATGTCTGGTCAGCTGTGGTCAGCAGACTTAAAAGTATGAATGTTTGGTCAATTCGTTCACCGACATCTACAGACGAAACTATGCAATACAGAAAATTGAGATTATGACCATTAAATCAGGCTCGTGTTAAGCTTTCAGATGATATATTGTTTTTCGAATTCGGACGTCAGTTTGTGCAATTTCATTCAATTTACATTTTTACCTAATTTTACGCCACTTTCGCGTTAACAATGTTCAACAACGGTCAACTGCACACAACATAACAACTTCTGTTGTATTAACGCTGGTGCTTTCGAGTTTCAGTTTAAAATATTGCTGGTGTTATCAGCTCCAAGAATATGTAAGTTTTATCAAAAATCGGCCGTTCGTTCACTGAGAAACTTCAAATTTGTATTATTCTCATAGTCAGCCATTGCGTGAGTCATCATTTCCTTCACTCTTGAGGTCAGAAGAAATTCGAATCTCGGATCAGACAAGGGCTTGTCTCGTCTCTGTACCTGTTCACAGCAAGCGATACCATTTCCTTCACGCCGTAGGAATGCTAACACTTGCGCTGCGTCCGATTAATGGAGCAGCTCATCAATGATGAAAAGGAGAATGAGTGACACATGGGCCAACATGATATTGATATCTGAAATAGCATCGTGAAAGTAACAAAGCAGACAATCACTAATTACTTCATTTAATTAGGCAAACCACACCACTGTGTTTCCTGAACCAAGCGTCTCAGCTGACCAAGTAAATAAGTTTATTGATCGATTATCAGCATGCGATTAAAGTTGATGAGAATATACAAAAGATATAAGAATATTTTGTGCTGTGCAACGATTTATGAAACGGTCAGTATTCATGAAACGGACTGGTAGCTATCTCACTCTAGGTTTCTTCGAGACCGAATCTCGAGACAAAGCTTAGATTGCGATGACCGTCGCATGGCTTGACCATGGAAATGGATTGTTTATCTAAAGTTGACTAGAATGGAAATTGAATCAAGATGGTGCCATTGTGTATTGCATGAAGTTTTACGTCCATTCTAGAGGTTCTACTGTTATTATTTTCTATGGGCATGACAGATCGGTGGAGACGAATTACATAGCTTCAGCACGCTGTCAGGGTATACCGATATAGTGGGGGTGCTAAGTCGACAATAAGGGCTGAACCGTGCAAATAGAGGGTAGAGGTCCAGATTTTTGCTCAAATACAGATTAAGGCATGAGTATTTTATCTTGATATGTATCTCTTTGGACACTTTTATATTTAACGCATAGTCTTCAGCCAAAAATGCTTGTTTTACATAGAGAATCCCTATCTAAGATATTAATTGTTTTAGTCCGCCGCAATTCACTGCTGCTACATTTGCAAGCGTCACTATGGTAACAATAATCAGCGAAGTTTAATTTTAGTCAGCTGCAAAATAATTATCTGAAATGACACGTGCTCTAATATAATAAACAAGTTGAATGGTGAAATTGTACTTCAGACTTAGCGAAATTGATGATATAAATATAGTTTGGTGAAATTAATGTGTTTTAAGAACGACATCAGCTGGTGTAATGCAAGCATACACCCACAGCATGGACATAATCGATTTTGAACAATTTGCAGTTATTTATGACATCGTTGAGATCGTTTCGGCATTTTTAGTAAATATAGCATTTCGTTAAATAATGTATCGACAACAATTGAAAGTAGGTCGTTCATTCAACTATTTCTACAAAGAGAAATGCATGTAGTGGCGGCTAAAATACATTGTACATCGAAGGTCAAAATGAAAACTAATAAAGTACACAAAATCCAAGAAACTCATAAAAGAGGGTATTTTTGCGTTAAATAATTCATGTACGACTCGCAAGTGGAGCGAGCGTACAAAATATGTCACATTTGGAGAGAGGTCGATTTTTCAGGCTGACTTTTAGGACAAAATTAATAGGTGATGGCTATTACACTGGCTATTACACAATTTTAATCTGGCGACTGTTACACCGAATTAGCCAGCAAGACTGATTACCTGATAAATAAGTAGGATATGGAAAGTATCTACATTAAATAAAGCACTAAATTAAACTTTGTTACATTAAGAGTTTCCGAATCACCGTTGGGAAAGATCAAGCTTAAGAGTGACTTCGCTTAAGAAATCACTAAGTATCTCAGAAAACATCGAAGACGAAGATAAACCAAGCAAGGCTAAGCAAGACAAGCAACGAGTCAAGACACATTCTGATGTATTTTTTGTCATATTGAATGACCTGCAGCCATGCTTGTAGCTAGTAAACATGAGGCGTGTTGATAGATATGGAAAACTTTTGTACCGGTTTTAATACCGCGTGTAATAGCCACTGCCTAATAAAAAAGTTCACTGAATAAATCAGTCGATACCCAAAGCATTCAAATTATAGATAATTTCGCTTAAAATGTTGGTGCATCCCTTCTTAGTGTCATTCTCTAGATCGCTTCAAACAGCAACACCCAACGGACAAATCTGTCTTGAGAAATATTTTTACGCAATAAATACATGTTTTCACCAATTTTACAAAAAAGATTATCACTTTACAGCACACCGACAGTCAAATTTGCCAATACTCATTTGTGTGGAGAAATATAAGAAGTCAACTTCCCTTAGTAAACTGAATGTTTCAATAAAGTAAGGTAAGTCAAACATAAGGTCTAAGTTTCGACAGTCTGTCAGCTTCAGGGTGCAGTGGTTTTTTACTGCGACTTGAAGTTGACAGACTGCGAGAAACGTTGGCTTTGTATATGCGCATGCATGCATATTTTGCCTACCGTACTTTGTGAAAACGTTCGTCCTACTAAAAGGAGTTCACTTTTAATAATTTTTCCCCACAGATAGATGACCATGAACCTCCAGTGTCAAGCAAAAAATTGTTAATGCTGCTTCAATCACCACCAACCTAGCTCACTTCACGCATTCTAGGCAAGCCTTCACCAATATGACAAGAATATCTTTAACAACATAACTGGTCTGTGTACACTGACAGACAGAAATACCTCAATCACAATCAAACTTGTCCCACATCTTCTCAGTGTCATTCAGTAGAGCGTTTCACAATGCAGCGGAAAACGGGAACTCTGGGCGGAAAAGCGGTTCTACTAGTAAAAGTACTTGGTCGTATGGATGCATTTCCGGCTACAGTTTCAGTTGTGGATCTGTATCTGAAAAGGCAGTGCATCTACACCAAAGGCATTGTCAATGCTGCCTCAATTCAAACCAAACGTGCCCCACATCTTCTCAGTGTCACTCACTGGATCACTTTAAAAAAACAGTAGTCAACGGGCTACTCTGGGCCAAGAAATAATTCTCAAAGGAGTACTCCTCGGATAGATGCATCTCCGGGTGCAGTTTCAGTTGCGGATCTGCATCTGAAAATGGCAGTGCAACGACACCGAAAACCCTGTCAATGCTGCCTCAATTCGAACCAAACTGGCATCAGCCAGGCATGGGAAGCACCTCGCGAAATCAACGCACGCCTTCACCAATTCTGCAAAAATTGTATTTTTCCCACAATTCTTTACACTGTCAGTCAAAATGTTGATAGTATTGTCTCAACTACAACCAACTCATTATCATTCTGCAGAGCACATCAAAAGACAACAGCGCAACTCTGTCCTGACATGCACTGCATGCTATCATCACACGTTTTCACCAATTTTACAAAACTATAATTTTCAAGAACAACTTTACATCTACAGCGAATACTTTCGAATTTGCCTCAATTGAAACCAAACAAAAAATCACAATTTTATCTCCAGAGTATCAAAACACAAGCGTTAACCGGCAAATCTGGCCGGAGAAAATTTCACGCAATCATCACACATTTTCACCATTTTTACAAAAAATAGTTTTCGATCATATCTTCACGCTGTCAGCCAAAAACTTTGTTAGTAGGCCTACTGCCTCAATCAATACCGGAGTTGCCCAAAACCTCAGTATCATTCTCCGCAGCGTTTCAAAACACAAGAGCAAAGGATAACTCTAGCTTGAGAACCACTTCTCCGAGATAAAGAGTTGGTCAAATGTAATGTAGATCACAGCATCATTTCAATTGTGGATCTGCATCTGAAAATGGCAGTCACAGCGGTGGCCAAAACTTAAACGATCCTGTCTCAATCACAACTAAGCTTACCCACACAACTCCCTGACTAATAGGCTGCATGTAGCATATGAATTCTGAGTTCTCGAATTGAAATGAGCAATGAATCTCAGCCGACTTATTCCATCAGCACATCGTCGAGAAAGTACAGTGCATTCACGACAGGACTCTGAATCACACACCTCCTAATTTCTCGCAGGCTCCATCTGACTGCTCCTTCAGTGTTTTTCAACTCCTCACCGTTCATGATGTCATACTAGCCATAGCTTCACTTCCCAACAAGCACAATTCCCGTGACTGCCTGCCCGCTGATCTCCTCAAGTGCAACATTGACATCCTGGCACCGTTCATTACCATTCTTTTCAACATGTCCCTTACATGTGGGACATTTCCCCGTCTCTGGAAGTCCTCTGAAGTATCTTCTTACAGACCGATTTCCAAGATATGTACCCTCTCAAAAGTTCTCGAGCGCATTGTGACCCGTCAGCTTCTACGTCATCTCAGCGATCATAGCCTTCTCCCGAGTCTCCAATCAGCTTACCGTTCCTTTCACTCGACTGAAACAGCCCTCCTCAAAGTATCCTCCGACATTTTGTTAGCCATGGATAATGGCGACCTATCCCTCATTGCCCTCCTCGACCTCAGTTCTGCATTTGACTCAGTCCACCATGACATACTTCTCCGTCGCCTCGAAGTCTCGTTTGGCCTGCATGGACAGGTCCTTTCCTGGTTCGCATCATTTATTACGGATCGATCCTATTCTGTAGTGTGTGACACCTCCACTTCATCTCCAGTTTCGTCGTCTCATGGGGTCCCTCAAGGCTCCGTGCTTGGCCCTATCTTGTTTCTCCTGTACACGTCTGACCTTCCCAATATTATCACATCTCTTGGTCTTTCCTACCATATGTATGCTGATGATATCCAAATCTACGGCTCCTGTCATCCATCCCAGATCCATGTCCTCTCCAACAAGATGTCCAACTGCTTATCTGCTGTTCACGACTGGCTAGCGAGCAATCGTCTCTTGCTTAACGCCAGTAAGACTGAAATCATGTGGCTCACCTCTAAAAGACGCCGCAATCTTGTTCCACAGTCTCCTATTATTATCGGACAACAAGACTCCATCACTCCGACTAACAAAATCCGCAATCTCGGGGTCATTCTTGATCCCTGTCTGTCCATGCAACACCACATTTCTAGCACGGTCTCCAAATGTTTTGGTGCACTTCGCCAGCTTCGCTCACTCCGTCGCTTCCTTCCTCTACCGGTTTTAAACACTCTCATGGTTTCCCTCGTTCACTCCCGGCTCGATTTTTGCTCCAGTCTACTTTATGGCCTACCAGACAATTCCCTCTGCAAGCTTCAATCAATTCTTAATGCAGGTGCGCGAATTCTGTTCAATACCAGCTCCCGCGACCACGTGACCCCTCTACTACGATCCCTTCAGTGGTTACCGATTCGCTATAGGATTACCTATCGCCTGGCAGTTTTCGCCTTCAAATGCATTCGCGGTTCAGCTCCTTCCTACATGTGCTCCATGCTTCAATCTGTGTCCTGCAATCCCACACGCTGTAATCTCCGATCCGCTTCCAATGATGACCTGTTGATCCCCTCCTCCCGCCTGAGGACCGTCGGAGCTCGTGCCTTTCCGATTGCGGCTGCTCGCATCTGGAATAACCTGCCGACAAGCCTTAAGACAACTTCATCCATTTCATCCTTCAAGAGACACCTGAAGGTTGAACTCCAGCGCATTTCCTACTTATCTTGAGCTTTGCTCCTTCTTCTGCTTCCCTTGTCATGTTGACCCTTAATCTTTGACTTTTGATGACTGTTTCACTGTAGAAAGTGCCCTTGAAGTCTTTGGACATAAATGTCACTTGAATCTGTTCGTATAATAAATAAATAAATAAATGAAAAAGATGATCAAGCGGTTTGGATCAGGTGAGTATCCACAGATTCGTGTGAATATACATGTGCATTGATATGTAGTGACAACTCTCAGAGAAGTCTTCCTTTGTAAAGATATCCGCAGTTTAAATATTTGAGTGAATACAGATGAAATTGTGTGGGATGACCGTCATGAGCAGAGCTATCGATTCGGATTTTGTAGATATGATGGATTGATGTATGTTTCTTGCATTTCCCATAACTTTTTCTATGTTTGATCACACTAATCAATGCCCGAGGACAAGATTCACAAGCACGAGTACGCCCGCCGCGGTCTAGATTCATGCGACCGAGCACGCAGAAGTACACCCGCTCGAAGTCAGAATTCACACGACTGAGCGCACCCGATGTCTAAATTCATACGGCGGAGCACACTGAAGGTATACATTTGTGCAACTGAACACGCCCGATATCTGAAATCAGGTTCCAAGGCAAGAATTTAGTCAACCGGAGTAAAGTGCGTGAGTGCATGAATTCAGACTACGAGTGTTTTCGGGCGTCCAATTTTCGTCATCGGTCGCGCTCCGGTATATGAATGTAGACAACGGGCGTGCTCCTAAGAATGATTATGAGAAGGTGTGGACCTACTTTGGTTGCAAGTGAAGCAGGATCATTTCTGTTTTGCTAACGTTGTGAAGTTGTGTTGCAAAGAAAATGTACAATTCGCATATTGCTGGAAACATTCAAGGATTTCATGAGTTGTTTCATAGGTCATTGCTGTCTGTTGCGTGTTACGTTGTTGCACCCTATGGAGTATTATCATGAGAAGGTGTGGACAGACTTTGGTTGCAACTGAGCCAGAATCATCAAGGTTTTTCTTGACGATGTGAAGTCATGTTGCGAAGAAAATGACGTGAAAAAAATTCGAGATGATTGAAAATTCAAATGATTGCATGAGTTGTTTCTCAGGTCAGAGTTGCCGGTTGGATGTTGTTTTGCAAAGTCGTTTAGAGAATGGTGATAAGAGGGTATGAAAAGACTCTGGTTGCAAAAGAAGCGGAATCACTAATGTTTTGTTAAAGCCATGAAGTTGCATTCATGATGCGAAGAAAACGACGTGAAAAAAATTCGAGAGATGATGGAAAATTCCGATGATTGCATGAGTTAATTCTCAGGTCAGAGTCGCCGGATGGATGTTGCTTTGCAAAGTCGTTTAGAGAATGGTGATAAGAAGGTATGGACAGATTGGTTGCAACTGAGCCAGAATCGTCAAGGTTTTTCTTGACGATGTGAAGTCATGTTGCGAAGAAAATTACGTGAAATTCGAGAGATGATGGAAAATAAAGATTATTGCATGATTTGTTTCACAGGTCCTTGCTGTCCGTTGCTTGTTGCGTTGTATCACCCTGTGGAGTATTATCATGAGAAGGTGTGGACCACAGAATTAGACAGATCGTCTCTTCTTCTGTTTGACTAGAAGGGAAACATTGGAACATGTAACGTTAATGAAATGGCACAATCTGCTGACTAAATGCCATAGCAATTGAACAATGAACAGCCAGTTCAACATTAAACACGTCACATTGTGCAAAGTTTCAGTGACTCTTATCAACCGGATCACACAGCAAAGAGACACAGTCAATGACAAGTTCTACAGAGAAGTTTGTGAACGTTTTTTCATGCGCCTGCTAACTTTTTTTGAAATGATCGGAGGACCCAACATTATCGAGAAAACTTTCGCGCAATGATCTGAATTCTTCGAATCAGAAGGAATCGTGGCGATCGGAGCATTTTGAAGGAATTCAGAGCAATCCGCAAGCGACGCACGACTATTTTTCCTATCTCTGTAAGGCATTAAAAATTTCTTTTTGCCCACTTATTAAGTTCCTGCATGTGCCATCTGTTTGAATCAGTTTGCACTTCTAGCAAAATGATACGATTAAACAATCTAATTCTGTGGTGTGGACAGACTTTGGTTGCAATTCAGTTAGGGTAACAAATGTCTTGCTGACGTCATGAAGCTGTGTTGCGAAGATAATATGGAAAAGTTTATAAATTGGTTCGATGATTGCATGACACAAACATTGATGCAAAACATTCCTTGATTGCATGAATTGTTTTTCCTGTCAGAGTCACCGGTTGGTTGTCGTTTTTGTAATGCTGTTTCGAGAATCGTCATGTGAAAGTGTGGGCAGGCTTTGCTTGCAATTGAGCCAGAATCACTAATGTTTTTCTTGACGTTTTAAAGGTGTTGTGTATGTTTTTTGTCAACGATGAGGCATGCTGAAAATTCAATTGATAGCGTATTATTTAAAGAAACGGATTGAAATACTTTTTTGCTAACTCTACTGTGCAATCTCGTGTATAACACGTTATGAAACTCATTTTTGGAGAGTATGGTTTTAGAAGGTGTCTTTGGGAAAATGTACTATGAAAGATTGCACAACTATGTAGAAAACCTAGTTTTCAGGGAGCACTATTCTGAATGAAGTCCTCTTGGTATCTTCCAAACATTTTTGCTCTTTTCCTGATGTCATTTTTTATATGTTCCGGTGCCATGTTGGTGCCCCTTTTTGGCAGAATTACATCACAAAACCAAAACATATTTTGATTATTTTCAACAACTTGAATTTTCGGATGTACAATGGGAAATAAAATGGGATCCACTACGTAGAGGAGGAAGTATAAAAAAACTTATACTTCCTCCCCTACGTAGTGGGTCCCATTTAACAAAAACGGGTGGTCGTATCTGACCTCACTACAGAATGCATATCATGTAGCAGAAAAAGTCCGCAAAGATGTGAAGGAGTTGTGGCAGGCAGTGTGTCAGAAAACGGCAGATTTTAAATCAGTAGACCAAGTATTCAAACTTGCTAAGGATCTGTAGGACAGAATATTACATGGAATTTAATGAAACGTGATGTAAATATGAGTGAGATGCCATAGAACGTTGCTGTAGCTCTACAGAATTATCAGCAATGAAGAATGGGAGTTGTGACTACCTTTGTTTTTGAAAATTTGAAATTCGATTAAAGTGGTCATCTTGTGTAGGCCCTATAGGACAAAGCACTGCATGGATTTTGATGAAAATTGACGCAAATGTGAGTGAGATGCCATAGAACGTTGGTGTAGCTCTACGGAATTGTCTGCAACGAGGAACAGTAGCTGTGACTAGCTGTGTTTTTGAAAATTTGAAAATCAGTTGCGTAGGCTGTTATTTTTAGCTTATAAATTCTCTGTAGGACAGGGCACTGTTTGGATTTTGATGAAACTTAAAATGAAGGTGATAGAGGTACTGTGAAGCATTGCTGTAGCTCTACAGAATTATCAGCAATGAAGAATGGGAGTTGTAACTACCTTTGTTTTTGAAAATTTGAAATTCGATTAAAGTGATCATCTTGTGCAGGCCCTATAGGACAAAGCACTGCATGGATTTTGATGAAAATTGACGCAAATGTGAGTGAGATGCCATAGAACGTTGGTGTAGCTCTACGGAATTGTCTGCAACGAGGAACAGTATCTGTGACTAGCTGTGTTTTTGAAAATTTGAAAATCAGTTGCGTAGGCTGTTATTTTTAGCTTATAAATTCTCTGTAGGACAGGGCACTGTTTGGATTTTGATGAAACTTAATGTGAAGGTGATAGAGGTACTGTGGAGCATTGCTGTAGCTCTACAGAATTATCAGTAATGAAGAATGGGAGTTGTGACTACCTTTGTTTTTGAAAATTTGAAATTCGATTAAAGGGATTCATCTTGTGTAGGCCCTATAGGACAAAGCACTGCATGGATTTTGATGAAAATTGACGCAAATGTGAGTGAGATGCCATAGAACGTTGGTGTAGCTCTACGGAATTGTCTGCAACGAGGAACAGTATCTGTGACTAGCTGTGTTTTTGAAAATTTGAAAATCAGTTGCGTAGGCTGTTATTTTTAGCTTATAAATTCTCTGTAGGACAGGGCACCGCTTGGATTTTGATGAAACTTAATGTGAAGGTGATAGAGGTACTGTGGAGCATTGCTGTAGCTCTACAGAATTATCAGCAATGAAGAATGGGAGTTGTGACTACCTTTAATTTTGAAAATTTGAAATTCGATTAAAGTGGTCATCTTGTGTAGGCCCTATAGGACAAAGCACTGCATGGATTTTGATGAAAATTGACGCAAATGTGAGTGAGATGCCATAGAACGTTGGTGTAGCTCTACGGAATTGTCTGCAACGAGGAACAGTAGCTGTGACTAGCTGTGTTTTTGAAAATTTGAAAATCAGTTGCGTAGGCTATTATTTTTAGCTTATAAATTCTCTGTAGGACAGGGCACCGTTTGGATTTTGATGAAACTTAATGTGAAGGTGATAGAGGTACTGTGGAGCATTGCTGTAGCTCTACAGAATTATCAGCAATGAAGAATGGGAGTTGTAACTACCTTTGTTTTTGAAAATTTGAAATTCGATTAAAGTGATCATCTTGTGTAGGCCCTATAGGACAAAGCACTGCATGGATTTTGATGAAAATTGACGCAAATGTGAGTGAGATGCCATAGAACGTTGGTGTAGCTCTACGGAATTGTCTGCAACGAGGAACAGTATCTGTGACTAGCTGTGTTTTTGAAAATTTGAAAATCAGTTGCGTAGGCTGTTATTTTAGCTTATAAATTCTCTGTAGGACAGGGCACCGCTTGGATTTTGATGAAACTTAATGTGAAGGTGATAGAGGCACTGTGGAGCATTGCTGTAGCTCTACAGAATTATCAGCAATGAAGAATGGGAGTTGTGACTACCTTTGTTTTTGAAAATTTGAAATTCGATTAAAGTGGTCATCTTGTGTAGGCCCTATAGGACAAAGCACTGCATGGATTTTGATGAAAATTGACGCAAATGTGAGTGAGATGCCATAGAACGTTGGTGTAGCTCTACGGAATTTCCTGTAGCTGCCGCACGGGTTTGGAACTCCCTTCCTTCCTCTCTTAAATCAATTCCATCCCTTTCCACCTTCAAGTCCGCCCTGAAGGCAGAACTGCTACGCTCCTCTTTTTCATAATTTTTCATTTTTTTTTCTCTCTCTCCCTTTCTCTGTCTATGTGTGTGTGTACACTGCCTTTACATGTAGACCTATCTGCCACACCATGCTATGGATCGCATTTTTTGTATCTTCTGGCGATTGTTTTTCGTTTTTTATGCAAAGTGCCCTTGAAGTCTTCGGACAAAATGTCACTGTAAACAGTTTCGTTCAATAAAATATAGGACAAAGCACTGCATGGATTTTGATGAAAATTGACGCAAATGTGAGTGAGATGCCATAGAACGTTGGTGTAGCTCTACGGAATTGTCTGCAACGAGGAACAGTAGCTGTGACTAGCTGTGTTTTTGAAAATTTGAAAATCAGTTGCGTAGGCTGTTATTTTTAGCTTATAAATTCTCTGTAGGACAGGGCACTGTTTGGATTTTGATGAAACTTAATGTGAAGGTGATAGAGGTACTGTGGAGCATTGCTGTAGCTCTACAGAATTATCAGCAATGAAGAATAGGAGTTATGACATTTTGACTGAGATTCGTGTCGGTCATCTTGTTTAGGCCTTGAAGGACAGTGCGGAGCAGAATTTGATAAAATTAGGATTGATGCTGAATACGGTGCTATCGAGCATGTTTGTAATTCTACTTAATTTTCTGCAGTGGGGAAGGGAAGTTGTGGTTAGCTGTGTTTTTAAAAATTGGGGATTCAATACCCTGTTGGACAGGGTTTTCTATGACTTTCTATTAAACTTGATGGGATGATTGGGGCTTCTTGTAGCTTAGGTTAGGCTGTATTTCGTTTTGTGAAAGAAGGCGCGTGAGATTCGTTTTGTTTTAGTCTCTCGGATGGCTGCATTTGTTTAGGTGGTAAAAAAATTATGAGTCGAAATGTTTCCGGCTGTCAATTGTGGGACTACAAATTTAGAGAGTATTTGAGAATCTATTTTGCTAGCTGTTGTCGATGCATGTAAAAGTCAATAGCTCAAGGTCTTCTAATATTGAAATGATTTCATGACATGACTTTGAATGACGAAATTCTTCCATACCTCATTACACGAAAGAAATTGAAACCCTCAAATCAACCCACTGTAATTTTGTTGTTACGGACGTTTTTTCGTCACAGCATTGCCACTTTTCAAAGGAATAAATTTTCAAAAAACAGCTTGCAAATGTGCCCTTCTCACAAATAGTTTTCTACTGACAATAGAATTGAAAATCAAAAGCCATTTTACTATTTTCAAGTTATATTTGCAGTAATTTCTCCGATATTTTAAGTTTCCATAACTTTCTCGACGATCATTCACATATTTATCAACGTCTTGAGGTTGATAAAAAATTTCACATTTCTATCAGTGAATTTCCATAATTTCAAATTTCGACGACTGCTGATACCTCTTTGTGAAACGCAATTCCTCTGCAGACTGCTTAATAATACTGATTAGGCAGTCGAAATTAACAGCGTTTCACAAAATCAAATATTAAGCAGTGTGGGACTAATATAAATCACTGCTTAATATGTGGCTTTGTGAAGCGCTGCTAATTTCGACTGTTTAATTCACTGATTTAAATCACTGCTTTAAATTTATTTTTTATGAAACGCAAAACATTTTCCACACTGATATAGAGCACTAATTTATTTAATGAAACGGGCCCCAGATAATGCTGACTGCCTCAAACAAAAAATAGATAAAATTGTCAACAGCAATAAAAAGCACTTGAAAATTGAGATTTTGTAACATTAGTCGTTTGTCGCCTAGAAATCTGTTTAGTTCTTTTCAGAAATCATTAAATTTCTCAAAAAATTAGAAAGTGAAGCAATACTATGTAAGGCGATGAAAGAGCAAAGAGGCGAGCCTAGTCGCTTTCTGATACAAAGACCTTTTTCTTGTTACATTGAGTGATTCTGTTATCTGATATAGCTGAGAAATACGATGCGTGAAAATATAGACAGAAGAATATTGTAATGGATCAGCCGGTGTAATAGTCAGGAGACCAAACTTTTACCGGTTCAGCCGATGTCATAGCCATTGCCATAGATTTTTGCCATTACTATTTTCAGCTGGTAAATTTTGAAATAGTTGTGTAGTGCGTAACTATGACGAAACATCCACTCTTGCTTCCGCATTTAAACACTAGAATTATTTTTAGTCATTATAGTCTGTGCGAAATCCCATTGGTGTAATGTATTTCAGGGAGAAGTAAATGCAGAAATTCAGAAAGAGATACATATCAGGAATTGTTCACAGGATGAAAATTAAGATATAGGCAAAAAACTGGCCCTCTACCCTCAATTTGCACGGTTTTAGAGTTATCACCCCCACTAATAGAATGTGGCAACGTAAACTAGACGTTGTTAAATATTTCTTCACAGTAGAATTTTTTTGGACAACTACGGTATATAAGCAGCACTGAAAATATAGTCCGGGCAAAACACACTTTTACCCGCCACAAATTGCTTTATTTTCAGGAGCATGACCATTTTGTAGAGAAAAATCACTGATTGTCATATCAAAAATCAACGAAGATCTAATTAGTGGAACACAGTGAATTTTCTAGTTGAAGTTTGATAGTTTCTCGAAAAAAATAAACTCTCTTCGTCTATTCTATATTATTTTTAACAGATTCGTGAATACAAAGCTGACAGTCTTGATAAAAACAAACAAGAGGCATATTTTTCTCAAAAAGCGCCAAATCACTATGCTGCTTCTGTCACCGCGGAAGACAGTTACTGGTATGATATATCCGAATGAAACTGATATCGGATGAACATGACAGTAAGTAACGACTTTCTGGAGGGTTACTGTCCAAAGTGGGACAAATTAGAGCCAAAACTCCATTTAGCAATTTTGAATCATCAATACAAACTTTTGTTTGTCGTACCTATTCTCTTAACTATTACACCGATCTGATTCCTACATGCATATTATTGTAGCAGATTCATATTCAATAATTTGTCATTAATTCTCAATCATCAGAGGGTTAAACATAAAATCGAAATCCACAGTCGACCAAGTCAATTAGATCCTATTTCTTCAAGAGAAAAGCAACCACTGTGTTTATGTTTATGAAAAATTTCACTTAAATTATAGGCCTACTAAAAATAGCCATTTGTTACCTCCTTGATTGAAAATAGCGGTGCTATAAAAGTATGACAAGTGAAAACATAGATCGAATGGTGTGAAATTTAGAAGATAGATTTATGAGCAACAAAATTTTTATTGTTTTGATCATACTTGTTCAAAATTAATCAGCTGTCCTCAAATTCCATGAATTTTACACAAGAAAGAAAACATAAGATGATGGAAGTAAAAACTTGCATGATTTGCGAAGAGCAGGCACGTCGGAACCGGGGGAGGCACGTGCACTACTAAAAATAAACAGCTTTCCATGCCCTTCTCCCACAATTTATTTAATGTTCAAAATTTTCAAACATCTCATTGATTTAACAGAGCCATAGATTGCCGATGAGTCGCCAAGTTATCATTTTTCACTTTCATCTGTTAAGCACAATTCCATTCAAGTGAAAACGATGCGGTAAAGCGTGTGATGGAGGTAATTATGTCATACGTAATTATGGTAATTAAGCAGAATTAACTCATATAATAAATATATAATGAAGCTTTAACGTCACTACTACCCTATGCTGGGGCTTGGATGGTGGTGACAGCCAAACTTTTCTGAAGCGTTGTAGTACTTTTTAGTCCGGATGCCTTTCCTCCCGACTTCCGGTGACACTTTCGGGTCTTAACCTCTGGACCGAAAGATCGCTAGGCCAAGCACTTAACCCTCAAAGGTTCAACGGTTTGGACTTAGCGTAAAGGTTCAACGTGGAACATTTTGTTCCTATGACTTCTAATGCAAGCTATGTGTTTATCAAATGCTTTCAAATTACACTAAATGTTAAGATATGCCTATCTGTACTATAGTAACAAGAAGTTTATGTCCCTAAGTATCTATTTCTACCTTTATACTCGATCATCTTGTGTCATAAAGGTATATATTGCATCACTGAATTTGAAGCTTTTTTATGAATTAATTGTTTTTTAATTACATATATGCTATGGGATTTGTACTAATAAGAAGTGAAAACTCCATGTATAACATCAAATGTAGTTCTCTCAGTATGTATATATTACAAAACATTGTACAAAACATGTGAAATTGCATGCATTACTCGATTTTGTAAGTACATATGCATAGTCATGAGCCTCAATGCTCAAGGCTACAGATCACATGAGCTACAAGCAGTTTTCTTAACAACACTTCGATGTGCAGGACACACCGGTTTGCAAAATGAGTCACAGAATGACCTTGTCTTGCGCTTGCACGAGCAGCATCTTCCACTGTTCGGTCGTCGCGAGCTGATCGGTCTAGGAACCGGTTCTTGCACATGATATCCGACTTGAGACGCCGCCTGTCGAATATGTACTTGGAGTGAATTTCGCAAACAATGCAAACGCTTTATGGCAAAAGGTCTTGCGAGTTCGAATGCCAACTCCTTCAAATAGGCTTTCCTGTCATAGGAAGGAAATACACTTTGCATGAGGATGAATGAGTTGTAGCATCCTACATCGATACAATTAAAAAACAGGAGCAGAGGCCATCTGTTTGTTTTTCTTCTTACTGTATACTCTTTGACTTGCTGATCAAGAAGATCTACACCACCCTTTGTTTAATGTATGATTCAGTTATCATAGTGGGTCCATGTCTTTCAGTGTCATCTGTCCCAGAATCATGGTTTCCGGAAGACATGAGTATCACATTCTTTCTTTTCTTGGGACAGTAGGAGAGGATCATGATCTTGTTTTCATGATCGTATACCGATCGTGCATCATATCTGTCACGGTTCTAAGTAGAACGAATGCAATCTGGTATCTCCCGTCTATGAGATCGAACAGTTCCAAGAATTGTGAGACTTTTCGACAATAAGAAGACAGCTAAGTCATGCGAAGTGAAAAAATTATCACAAACGATGTTACGTCCTGAGCTGTAGAAAGGATTTGTCAACTCCTTTACTATGTCAAATGCCAAATTTTGGTGGTCGCCCTCTCCGTCTACCGTCTTACCGGTATATATGCATCCCTTTATGGCATAACCGGAATCCGCTTCACATATCCAGAATATCTTGACGCTGTACTTATGCGGCTTTGACGGCATGTAAGTCTTTCCTGGTATACGGCCTCGATACCCTAACAGTTGTTCGTCAACTGTTAGGTTCTCACTCGGGACATAGAACTTGAGGAACTGTGAGTTCAAAAGATTCCATTGGTCAGAGAAAGCTGCCAGGACGTCACCGTCAGCTTTACGTGCCTCTCGTGTGCGATAGTCATCAAAACGTATAGCTGTCAGAAAATTTGAACCTTGCTTTGGATATTGTAGCACGATAAAAGGACTTACTGTCTCGCACATTCCACAAGTCGTTGATGTCAGTGAAGCTGTCGCGATCCGCTCCAGCCCGCAGAAGTAAAGCTATACAACCCTCAATTCATCCATTGAAAAAACACCTTTGTTACGAGGATAAGGAGAAGAATTCATTGACCTCACTTTGATGTTGGTACACCTCAATGTATGATACAAAATTTCTTCCGTGAAAATAAGTGAAAACGATTCAATTATCGACGAAGGATGTACGATGCTTCTTGATCGCTGTCTAAGAATGTCACGGTCACACAATCGCTGCGGATAAGGCAACTTCGAGTATATGATTCCCATTGAATTGCACAGATCATAAGATGAATTATCATCGGCGATATCGTCATCTGAGTCACTGGAATCGTCACTATCATTGGCGAAAACAGGAATATCTCCCTCGTCGTCATTTGTCGGTAGTGGGACCAGGATTGCGCTCTGATTTTCGGTGTCCATAGTCGAAAGGTCTTCCGTATTGTCCTCGGGATCATCCTCATCGACCGGGGAATCATCTGAACTATCTGTTGAGACTTCATCAACATTATTCAAAACATTACACGCCTACAAAAATGTCATGCGACGCGGTCTACCGGCGGCCATTTCGTCGCACATTGTGAAAGTCTCTTGAATTTCGCGCCAGACAAAAATTTGAAAAATGTTGCACCTGCCATTATTTTGCAGCTGAGGAAGATACTACTGGAATCTCATGAGCTCTAGTATCATGTTTGATAACAGTATAATCACTTGAAGATATGTATTCAGTTACTCAGACCCTGTCAAAGTATGACAAATTTGCATTTAAGTCATTGGAACAAAATGTTCCACGTTGAACCTTGACGTGAAGTTTTGATCTAGAACAGAAACTAATTTAGGCGCGAACTTTATATTAGAGCATGTTTAGGGCATTGTACTCTAGTTTGAAGTTCTGGAGTATGAAATACCAGGATTAAATAGTTTTATCAGGATAAACATTTTATTGGCCGGTGGAACAAAATGTTCCACGTTGAAATTTTTAGGGCCCCTGTTTCACGGAGACCACTGTTATTATTATTCATGATAACGGATATACCTACGACATGTCAAGCAATTGTGAATTATCTATCTGCTCTGCTGAGAGATAACTCAAAAATGTTGGAATGCAATCTACCGGTACAGCGATTGTTTCCGTGGCAAGTGAAGTGTAATTTTATCAGTCCTTTATCAATTTTCAGGGACCTTCAGTATTGAAGGCTCATTGTTACTGGCAGGGGTGCGCAACCTGCGGCCGTGACAATGAGAAGTAAATGAAAAAGAATATTTTATAGTATATATTGCAAATATTTCTGGACTTCAAGACAATCGTCACTGTAGTAGCATACTAGTCACCTTGTAACTGTCGAACACCTTTATGCCCATGCTGCTTGGAAAAATGTGCGCCCGCAGGCACGATGAAGGCGCTCAAGCAGTTCGGTAATTCATGAATAGAATATTTTAGGGAAGTTTCATTCACGTGCATTCATGGCTAGAGTCATCAAGAAACAAAAGGGACAATTGTAGCTTGCTCAAATTGTTCGCGCGCGTTAGCTTCATTCAAGTACATGACCTGAGTAAGGATGCCTGCTGGATCAGTTTCTGCAACAGTAGTGTTGTGCTTGTGTGAAACAAAGGATTGAATCGAAAGATAACTGCGCCCTTGAAGAGCTTAGTAAAGTGTTTTCTCCTTCGGTTGCCCTTACAAAAAACGTACTTTCAACTTTTCAAGTGCTAATCAAAAGCTTAAAATCTTCAAGGGTAAAAAATGACCGGCGGTCGTATATAGGTTAACTTGTTAACTCATCCTTTACGAAGTAGGCCTTTTTGCGATTTTCACGGTGTCATTCATCAGGGAAAGCTAGTTTAAGTGGTGGAATGTAAACAGGATTGGCTATTGAACCTAGTTGTTTGCACACATATTAAGTTCGGCCGTATTTCTTTCGGCCTTCGAAATGGAGGCCGAAAATTGTAAAAGGTTACGCACCCCTGCTCTAGGGAAACCCTATCACTAGCATCAGGTGCCCATTAAAGCTTTGAGCGGATCCCTTTATCAGTATTCCACGTATGTTGGGAGTAGTAAGGAAGTGACAAATACCAGATAGCGCAAGATGGCCGCCATCGCTGACTCCCCCCCCTCCCCCTCCCCTCCCCCTCCCCTCCCCCCCCCCTCTGGAACGGCAGAGTGTCGTGGTCGGCCGCCGTGGTGCTTTGGGTCTGAGTGTCGTGGTGGACTTGGGCGACCGCCAGGATTAGTCTTGAGGCTATAGTGTGTGATGTTTTTCGTGCTGAATGTTGGGTTGTAAAATGGGTTGTTTCGAGTGGAAGGAGTGGTCGGATGAGAAAACGGAGGTCGGATTCGTGTTCAGCGTGAAATTCTTTATCTGTATGGTGAGTTTCAAGTCAATCGGAGAGAAAAAATTTTCAACATTTTTCGAAAAAACGACAGAGTTAGAATTTGGGACGTTTTGGTGTGTAGCGCCCAAACGAAGCATCGGATGAGAAAACGGAGGCCAGATTCGGAATCTACGTGAAATTTTGGGTTAGGAAGGATGTTTCCAGCGAAATCGGAGAGAAAAAATTTTCGGCTGACGTCCCCCCCCCTCTGGACAGCTTGCTTCGATTTTGGCTTCTAGTGGACGGATTTTGTCGTGCGATAGCTCGTTTGAAAGCTAAGAGTGAGACAAAATCACTGAAAGAATCGGCTTGTTCCTATCTGTCTTCGTTTAGATGTGAGACGCCATTTAAGATTTTGGGACATTGGCGAAAAACGACAGAGTTAGAATTTGGGACGTTTTGGGCTGTAGCTTCAAAACGAAGGCTCGGATGGGAAAACGGATTTCAGATTTGGAATCAGCGTGAAATTCTTTATCTGTATGGTGAGTTTCAAGTCAATCGGAGAGAAAAAATTTTCAACATTTTTCGAAAAAAACGACAGAGTTAGAATTTGGGACGTTTTGGTGTGTAGCGCCCAAACGAAGCATCGGATGAGAAAACGGAGGCCAGATTCGGAATCTACGTGAAATTTTGGGTTAGGAAGGATGTTTCCAGCGAAATCGGAGAGAAAAAATTTTCGGCTGACTCCCCCCCCTCTGGACAGCTTGCTTCGATTTTGGCTTCTAGTGGACGGATTTTGTCGTGCGATAGCTCGTTTGAAAGCTAAGAGTGAGGCAAATTCAGTGAAAGAATCGGCTTGTTCCTATCTGTCTTCGTTCAAAAGTTAGAGCGGTTACAAGATTTTAGGTCGGAGCTCGCTTACCTGAAAAAATCCTAAGTGTCAGAGTGACTTTGTATGGGTAAAATTTTGAAAATTTTCCAAAGTGTGGAATTTCGACCTGGGACCGTCACCAAAACATTTTTCATCAAATTCTGAAATTTCACTGACCTCCCCCCCCCCTCTGGACAGCTTGCTTCGATTTTGGCTTCCAGTGGACGGATTTTGTCGTGCGATAGCTCGTTTGAAAGCTAAGAGTGAGACAAAATCACTGAAAGAATCGGCTTGTTCCTATCTGTCTTCGTTTAGATGTGAGACGCCATTTAAGATTTTGGGACATTGGCGAAAAACGACAGAGTTAGAATTTGGGACGTTTTGGACTCTAGCTTCAAAACGAAGGCTCGGATGGGAAAACGGATTTCAGATTTGGAATCAGCGTGAAATTCTTTATCTGTATGGTGAGTTTCAAGTCAATCGGAGAGAAAAAATTTTCAACATTTTTCGAAAAAACGACAGAGTTAGAATTTGGGACGTTTTGGTGTGTAGCGCCCAAACGAAGCATCGGATGAGAAAACGGAGGCCAGATTCGGAATCTACGTGAAATTTTGGGTTAGGAAGGATGTTTCCAGCGAAATCGGAGAGAAAAAATTTTCGGCTGACGTCCCCCCCCCTCCCCCCCCCTCTGGACAGCTTGCTTCGATTTTGGCTTCTAGTGGACGGATTTTGTCGTGCGATAGCTCGTTTGAAAGCTAAGAGTGAGACAAATTCAGTGAAAGAATCGGCTTGTTCCTATCTGTCTTCGTTTAGATGTGAGACGCCATTTAAGATTTTGGGACATTGGCGAAAAACGACAGAGTTAGAATTTGGGACGTTTTGGACTCTAGCTTCAAAACGAAGGCTCGGATGGGAAAACGGATTTCAGATTTGGAATCAGCGTGAAATTCTTTATCTGTATGGTGAGTTTCAAGTCAATCGGAGAGAAAAAATTTTCAACATTTTTCGAAAAAACGACAGAGTTAGAATTTGGGACGTTTTGGTGTGTTGCGCCCAAACGAAGCATCGGATGAGAAAACGGAGGCCAGATTCGGAATCTACGTGAAATTTTGGGTTAGGAAGGATGTTTCCAGCGAAATCGGAGAGAAAAAATTTTCGGCTGACTCCCCCCCCCTCTGGACAGCTTGCTTCGATTTTGGCTTCTAGTGGACGGATTTTGTCGTGCGATAGCTCGTTTGAAAGCTAAGAGTGAGACAAATTCAGTGAAAGAATCGGCTTGTTCCTATCTGTCTTCGTTCAAAAGTTAGAGCGGTTACAAGATTTTAGGTCGGAGCTCGCTTACCTGAAAAAATCCTAAGTGTCAGAGTGACTTTGTATGGGTAAAATTTTGAAAATTTTCCAAAGTGTGGAATTTCGACCTGGGACCGTCACCAAAACATTTTTCATCAAATTCTGAAATTTCACTGACCTCCCCCCTCTGGACAGCTTGCTTCGATTTTGGCTTCCAGTGGACGGATTTTGTCGTGCGATAGCTCGTTTGAAAGCTAAGAGTGAGACAAAATCACTGAAAGAATCGGCTTGTTCCTATCTGTCTTCGTTTAGATGTGAGACGCCATTTAAGATTTTGGGACATTGGCGAAAAACGACAGAGTTAGAATTTGGGACGTTTTGGGCTGTAGCTTCAAAACGAAGCATCGGATGGGAAAACGGATTTCAGATTTGGAATCAGCGTGAAATTCTTTATCTGTATGGTGAGTTTCAAGTCAATCGGAGAGAAAAAATTTTCAACATTTTTCGAAAAAACGACAGAGTTAGAATTTGGGACGTTTTGGTGTGTAGCGCCCAAACGAAGCATCGGATGAGGAAACGGAGGCCAGATTCGGAATCTACGTGAAATTTTGGGTTAGGAAGGATGTTTCCAGCGAAATCGGAGAGAAAAAATTTTCGGCTGACTCCCCCCCCCCTCTGGACAGCTTGCTTCGATTTTGGCTTCTAGTGGACGGATTTTGTCGTGCGATAGCTCGTTTGAAAGCTAAGAGTGAGACAAAATCACTGAAAGAATCGGCTTGTTCCTATCTGTCTTCGTTTAGATGTGAGACGCCATTTAAGATTTTGGGACATTGGCGAAAAACGACAGAGTTAGAATTTGGGACGTTTTGGACTCTAGCTTCAAAACGAAGGCTCGGATGGGAAAACGGATTTCAGATTTGGAATCAGCGTGAAATTCTTTATCTGTATGGTGAGTTTCAAGTCAATCGGAGAGAAAAAATTTTCAACATTTTTCGAAAAAACGACAGAGTTAGAATTTGGGACGTTTTGGTGTGTAGCGCCCAAACGAAGCATCGGATGAGAAAACGGAGGCCAGATTCGGAATCTACGTGAAATTTTGGATTAGGAAGGATGTTTCCAGCGAAATCGGAGAGAAAAAATTTTCACTGACGTCCCCCCCCCTCTGGACAGCTTGCTTCGATTTTGGCTTCTAGTGGACGGATTTTGTCGTGCGATAGCTCGTTTGAAAGCTAAGAGTGAGACAAATTCAGTGAAAGAATCGGCTTGTTCCTATCTGTCTTCGTTCAAAAGTTAGAGCGGTTACAAGATTTTAGGTCGGAGCTCGCTTACCTGAAAAAATCCTAAGTGTCAGAGTGACTTTGTATGGGTAAATTTTGAAAATTTTCCAAAGTGTGGAATTTCGACCTGGGACCGTCACCAAAACATTTTTCATCAAATTCTGAAATTTCACTGACCTCCCCCCCCCTCTGGACAGCTTGCTTCGATTTTGGCTTCCAGTGGACGGATTTTGTCGTGCGATAGCTCGTTTGAAAGCTAAGAGTGAGACAAAATCACTGAAAGAATCGGCTTGTTCCTATCTGTCTTCGTTTAGATGTGAGACGCCATTTAAGATTTTGGGACATTGGCGAAAAACGACAGAGTTAGAATTTGGGACGTTTTGGACTCTAGCTTCAAAACGAAGCATCGGATGGGAAAACGGATTTCAGATTTGGAATCAGCGTGAAATTCTCTATCTGTATGGTGAGTTTCAAGTCAATCGGCGAGAAAAAATTTTCAACATTTTTCGAAAAAACGACAGAGTTAGAATTTGGGACGTTTTGGTGTGTAGAGCCCAAACGAAGCATCGGATGAGAAAACGGAGGCCAGATTCGGAATCTACGTGAAATTTTGGGTTAGGAAGGATGTTTCCAGCGAAATCGGAGAGAAAAAATTTTCGGCTGACCTCCCCCCCCCCTCTGGACAGCTTGCTTCGATTTTGGCTTCTAGTGGACGGATTTTGTCGTGCGATAGCTCGTTTGAAAGCTAAGAGTGAGACAAATACACTGAAAGAATCGGCTTGTTCCTATCTGTCTTCGTTTAGATGTGAGACGCCATTTAAGATTTTGGGACATTGGCGAAAAACGACAGAGTTAGAATTTGGGACGTTTTGGGCTGTAGCTTCAAAACGAAGCATCGGATTGGAAAACGGATTTCAGATTTGGAATCAGCGTGAAATTCTCTATCTGTATGGTGAGTTTCAAGGCAATCGGGGAGAAAAATTTTCAACATTTTTCGAAAGAACAACAGAGTTAGAATTTGGGACGTTTTGGTGTGTAGCGCCCAAACGAAGCATCGGATGAGAAAACGGAGGCCAGATTCGGAATCTACGTGAAATTTTGGGTTAGGAAGGATGTTTCCAGCGAAATCGGAGAGAAAACATTTTCGCTGACGTCCCCCCCCCTCTGGACAGCTTGCTTCGATTTTTGCTTCCAGTGGACGGATTTTGTCGTGCGATAGCTCGTTTGAAAGCTAAGAGTGAGACAAATTCAGTGAAAGAATCGGCTTGTTCCTATCTGTCTTCGTTCAAAAGTTAGAGCGGTTACAAGATTTAGGTCGGAGCTCGCTCACCTGAAAAAATCCTAAGTGTCAGAGTGGCTTTGTATGGGTAAAATTTTGAAAATTTCCAAAGTGCGGAAATTTCGACCTGGGACCGTCACCAAACATGTTTTTCATCAAATTCTGAATAAGATAATTTCACTGACCCCCCCCCCTCTGGACAGCTTGCTTCGATTTTGGCTTCCAGTGGACGGAATTTTGTCGTGCGATAGGCTCTGTTGAAGCTAAGAGTGCAGACACAATTCAGTGAAAGAATCGACTTGTTCCTATCTGTCTTCTGTTCAAAAGTTAGGCGGGTCACAAGACAAGCATTTAGGTCGGAGAGCTCTCGCTTACCTGCTAAAATCAACATCGACAGAAGTGTCAGAGTGAACCGTTGTATGGGTAAAATTTGAAATTTTCAAAGTGTGGAATTTCAAGTCACCTGGGATCCACAGAAAAACTTTTTCATCATAAATCGGAAATTTCACTGACTTCCCCCCCCCCTCCCTCTGGACCAGCTTGCTTCGATTTTGGCTTCCAGTGGACGGATTTTGTCGTGCGGATAGCTCAGTTTGAAAGCTGATGTAAGAGTGTAGACAAACTTCGGTTGAAACGAATCGGCCTTGTTCGCTCGTATCCTGTCTTCGCGCGTTCAAAGTAGTTAGAGCGGTTAAATGAGTTTGATGGTCGGAGCTCGCTTACCGGAAAAACATTTCTACGGTCATCAAATGCAGAAATGGTAGTATGAGAGTAAAATCTTTCCCCAATTGTTCCAAGGTCAATAACTCAAAAAATTCGACCTGGGACCGTACACTCCTTTCAAAACATTTTTCATAAATTATCGTGAAATTTCACTGACCTTAAATCCTCCCATCTATCTTCCACCCCTACCTATCCTCCACTTCATAATCACACATACAATAAACTAAATATATAATCCCAAAACCTCAATATTTTCAATTCTCGCCCTCTGGACGCTTGCTTGTTCCAAATTGGCGTAAAAAAACAGGTTCACACTAACCCCCCTCCTCAACTTCATTTCCTTCAAACATCTAATTTCCACCGCTACCTCAACCATTCCCATTATACAAAACCCTACCACACTTCTCCCACTCCCCTTAATCACTCCTTTTATAAAACTATAAATTTCATCATTTACAACCTAACAACCTAATCACTTCCCAACAACACACCTCATTTCCCCTCTTCTTCCAATACCAAACTCTTCTTCCCTCAATACCTCTACCTTACTAACACATCTCACTCTTTTCCCCAACCCCCAACCCCTAAAACATACCTCCCCCTTCAACTCCCAAAAACCTATATCACACCTTACCTCTACCCTCCAATATTAACTCCTTCTCATTCCAATACACCTTCCACCCCTCCACCCCCCCAAACCTTACTACCCAAATCATAACACCCCTAGATGTTTGTGTTGCGGAGAGCTCTCGTTTGAAAGCCTAAGAGTGAGACTAAAATCACCTGATAAGGAATCAGGGCTTGTTCCTATAGTCTTCGTTTAGAGTGTTGGAGGGAGCGGCCAGTTTAAGATTTTGGGACATTGGTGGAGGAGAAAGAACGACAGGATGTCGAGCATTTAGGACGTGTTTGGGGCTTTCTAGCTTCAAAAACGCAAGGCTCGAGATGGGGGGGAAAAACTCGGGATTTCGAGTTTGGGAATCAGCGTCAAAATCTTTATTGTATGTCGTGGAGTTTTCATGTCAGTCGGAGAGTTTCAAGTCACTCGGCGAAGAAACATGAATCAACATTGTTTCGAAAAAACGAGGCTAGATGTTAGAAATTTTTGCGATGCTGCCTTACTGTAGAGCCAAAAACCTCGAAGCATCGGTGAGTGGGAAAACGGGGCGAGATTCGGGAATTCAGCGTCAAATTGCTCCATGGGAAATGGTGTATGTTCCAGCTCAATCGGGGGGAGCAGCTAGAACCGTGATAGACGGAGATTTTTTAGTGTTGGTATGGATGGGTATTAGCGTGAAATCAGCGTTGATCGCACACACTTACTAAATAAGGCTGCGGACCGACGACGGACTTGTCATTTAGAGGGAAGAACGATTGTCATAGGGTAGGTTTGGGTCTTCTCTGAGCGCCGATGATGCTTCGGACATGTCCAATTTGCCGAAGTTTATGTAAGAAAATCGATCTTTGAAAAAGTTTCTATTGTGGGATATCAGCTAAGCAGTCGACTTAGAGTTTTGCCAAGGCGGCTGGCCTTCGTCTCCAGGCCTTAAAAGACTCGCCAACACTATTAAAAGGCGTTTGTAACTTTGCTTCTACAGTCGTGAGACATTGATTTCAAAAAAAGGGTTCGGTCGTCTTGACTGGCCTAATTGACAGGAACTACTTATAGAGACTCAATTTCATAAGTAGTGCTAACAAAGTTGTAAGAATTTAAGAATTCAACCTTTAGTGTTTGGAGGTTTTTCTGGTTTGTCGAACCTGCTGAAAGAGTCAATGAACGCATTTTTAATGATGTTGCAGCCAGTCCTTCTCTGCTATAAGCGGCTTTTCCAATGATTGAAAGCGGCGTCAAGGAACACGGAGGAGTTTAGCTGTAATATTGCCTGCCAGGGTTGTTCCTTCGGGACGGCGGACGTCGATGCACGGTAGTGATAAGGTCGGCATGGGAGTGTGTGTCAAGTGTTTGGCCTGTAACGCTGGGGCCAAAGACTCATGTCTCATGTTGGGGCATTTGACACAGTTCTCAACGTAGCGACTTTGAACGCCAATCGGTTTGAGTCTTAAGCTATCTTGTCATGGGGTGGCCCTCTAAAACATCTCCGATGTGCCTAAAACGGCATGGTGTTAATCAAGCTCTCTTACGGCTTGCTTATCAAGCTGATCCAAAAGCAAACTAACTTTGGGATGTTTCGCTTGCAAGGTTTTCAAGTATGCTGGAATAGTTAGGTTCAAAATCTGCTTTATCAGATTTTTTTATTCTTTTTTTTTTCAAAATTTAAACTAAGTCTTAAAGGGCTAGCTATTGTTGTTAGGGGTTATGATCCCAGTACTGTTTTCCACTACCTTTGAATCGGCGTTCCTAAGGTTACCACTTCGGGTGGCAGAGTTGACGCTAATAATGATTTGTCTTTCTAGCTGTAAAGAGCGGGTATCGGGGAAGGTAAGATTCTCTCACTTCCCTAGTGGATCGCGTACAAGGCCTTCGGGCTGTCGACGGGATTTCGGAGTTGCCACTCACTAACACTCAGATATCTATCATTTTCCTCAGCCGAAGGGGCCTGTGGAAAGTTGGATAAAGGGGGATTTCCCCCACTGAGTAATACCTGTAAACGGAGGGTTCATCAGGCCGCTTCAACTTGTCGATCGCTTCATAGTAATGATAGCATTACAGGTATGGACTTTGAAAACATACTCTTCAGACCATTTACTGGACGCATTTTATTTAGCACTATAGTGTCGCGTCTGCGCTCTTGCTCAGGTTTTGATTATCTAAAGCTTTTTCTCATTTTCACTTTGCAGTGATAAGAAATGACCAAAGACGTGAATAAACGCATACAATTTTTTTTTTTTAAAATGCAGTTGTGGGGATGTGTTTTAGGGGGTTGTGGAATTTTCACCTGTCACCCATTTTTAAAAAATGAATGCTGCGCATAGTGGTTGCCGGTTAGTAGGTGTGGTTTTTGTGTTTGGTGGGTGTAATGTGAGGTGTGATGGGGAAAGGAAATGATGCCATTTCAGGGGTTGAGTTTGCACTCGAAGTGTGTGATTCAGAGAAAATCATTCCGAACGTTTTGATGAAGAAGAGATGATGTAGTGGGTGAGCAGGGGGGGGAAATGCTGTATTGAGGTGAGGGAATTGTGTGCTCGTTTGCCACCAGTAGAGGTGGTAAATGTTGAAAAGCGTGTTTGTAGGTACACACCCATTTTAGTGATGTTTAGATGATGTTTGATGCTGGTAGTACCTTCCCAGAGTGAAAGAAGTAGAGTTAGAGGTTGATGTCGGATGGAGTTGGATTTCTATTCGGGAATGATGAATGTGATGAATGATGATTCGAGTTGTTGCCTGCTGCTTTTTTTGTTCTGTGTGGCTTGCTGAGCTTGAGGAAAGCTTGTTGGAGGGCGATTGTAGCCTTGTACCCGAGGTGTTGGCACAATCATACGCCTGTAGACCTTCACCGAGGGTGCGTTGTGAGAAAGTTGAGAGGTCGACTGGTTCGTTTGTGAAGTTTTTGGGCTGTTGTGCTGTCGAGGGGTATGATGTTGCGTTGCTTATACGAATGTGAAAGGCATGATGGAGTGTGCAAATGTTTAGAAGGAAAAGAGTGATGATCGCTGTAAGAGTAACTCGCTTGAAAGAGGGCTGGTGACTGCTGAGTCGTTGATAGTTTGAACGCTTTGCTTTGCTTCGAAGTTGAGGGTGTGACGTCGCGCAAAACGTTAGGGAGTGTGCTCGTGGCTGCAAAAGAGAGTATTGGGTTGAAGGAGAGAAAGTTGAAAGGAAGAGGCCGGTGGAATGGTAAGTTTTTTTTGAGAGTGAAGTTGTGTTTCGAGAGCGAAGTGAGGAGCGGATTGGCTGAAGGAGAGCGGCGCTTGAGGGAAAGTTTGAGTTTTTGTTGGGAAGAATGCGAAGTTTGGCGCGTTTGTACAAGGGAGTGTGAGAGGGTGAAATCTCTCACAAACTATGCACGATGCGCCCATCGCAGGTGTCGTCCCTGAAGTAGACCTGATTGTATAATTAAATATAGCACCGAAGACACTCAGGAGTGCTACAGCTGTGCGGATGTCCGTTGCTACCATGTTAATATTTTCAGACACACCGACGACATCGCTACCATTAGATTGTGTCAACGCCTACAAGTCGTCGTGAGTAGTATTGGACTGAGATATATCATCATGCAATCTTTTCCAATCTTTACTTCTTTCATTTAGGGAGGCTCTTAAAGAAGTGTAAAAGAAAAAAAAAAGCTATTTCTGTGAACGCAGACCAAATCGGCCTTTTTTTTAAAAAGGCCATCTCTTAATTTGCTAGATCGGGTCCCAGCCAGGACCTAATCTTCTGGATGTGAATACACAGAGGGAGAGTTCTCACAAGTTAAATTAAGTAAGAGATCGATGTGTGAGCTGGATTCTCAACCCGAATTATGACACGCTTTACTTTACTGACGTATACAATTTGTCTGCTATCAGGTTGTTTTGAGTTGCTATCTAGGTTGAATAGTCTCTTGCTATCAAGAGATGCACTTCTGTATAAAGCGACTGATCATGTCTCGATGTAATACCTCGTTGTCGAGCGTTTCACTTCGGGACGGCGCGGAGTACTGCCGATAGAGGGATTGTATTGGCAGGGTTGTTCGTCGTTTGGTGAGACCGAAACCTCTGTGAGCCGTGGCTCATGTTGGGCGTGGTGTGACTTCATACTCAACGTGACGTTTCATCTCAGCTCAGGTATGAGTACTTCTGCTTCGACAAAGGTTAGTCTTTTTATGATATGGGAGTAGACGTGAATATGTCAAATTCATTAGATTGACCGTCGGCAATGATTGCTACCATGGTAAACGTTGGTGAGAGACAGAAAGATGAAAATGTTTCTCTTCTTCCTTTTCAGCGATTGAATCTACTAAACACAGCTTACGTATAATCGGCGCGACTATCGGGAAGACAATGTATAGAGCCTCCACGCGCGTTGCCTCCTGGGCCGTCTTTGATGGCGATATTACTATCATTAAAGTTGAATCTGCTACTCAGTCAACTTGAACGTTGCGTGTGTAAGAGGGTATCTATCTAGACATGCCTTTCATGTTCATTTCATTTTTTCGAATCATGCAGACGTCCGACAGTCAAGTGCAGCTCTCCTCGCGGACCGCAGCTAAGACCGCGAAATATATTTGATGAATTTTGCTAGAAAAGAGGAGCAAGCCTCAGAGTGTCACAACAATTCTTGACTCGGATTTTGGCCACGCAATCCGTTGGACAGCGCAACTGCGCTGTCAATCCAACGGAGAAAAAGGCGCTACTTTCCACTTTTAGTCATGTG